>CM033823.1:4818112-4905467 GCA_019677325.2 Pleurotus cornucopiae | reverse complement strand
ATCTAAAGTGGGAGGTAAGTTGTGTTTATTTCCGTGCCCTGTAGACTTCTTGTGTCGTATCATATTGACTCCGCGAACTTGCCGCGCGCATGCATAGAACAGTCGAATCGGAGCCGAAATACTGCCAGATGTCCCAAATCATGTCGGCCCTTCTTCACGATGCGGGACGAGGGAATGAAGGAGTCGAAATCATGTTGAAATCATGGCGATATTCGAGCGGATTGGCGCCGACGTACACGAGATGTACAAAATACCCCCGAAAAACCATTGAACCTCCAGACTCGCGCGGTAATCTAGTCAATTTCCGCAATATCTGCGTGGCATATGGTAATTATTGTACTGAGATGAGAATGTCAGCAATATGATACGTGATGATAGGGTGATTGTACAAACAAAGTTGAGGATTGACGGACCACGGCGGTCCCAGCAAAAGACCCTATTGTCGAACGAGCGCCGCACTCGGTGTGCATGCAGGGATACACGACAATCGACGATCACTCGTCCGCGATATCCAAGTGTGCGAGGCACTACCTCTCGAGGACGAGGATTGGAGTTCGTGGAGGGAAGGGTGCGGTATTCAGCATGCAGTCGAGAGATATGGGGTCGCGCGGAGTTTTTGCCGAGCAAGTCACATGTTTAACAGGGGCGTCTCACAGTATTTTCGATGTAGCTTTGAGATAAGGTCTGCCACTCAATTTGAAGTTACCAGCCCCATTTCATATACTATACTATGGATCCCTGCTACTTGACTTAGCTTAGAGAACAGCTGGGTGGGGTACAGAAAAACATTTTCAAAAGTTGAGAATATATTTGGACGTCACATGGTCGCGCGTAGCACCAAACTGGAAAGGCCGGCAGGGGTACGAGTATATCGGTGCAGCGGTCTCCTAGGGTCCGCGCCTGCACATCCTGACTCGTCCAGACGTCTTGCTGAGCGCTGAGTACTGAGTACTGAGTACGAGCCCACAAGCCCTTGTCCCTGATCTACTTCCACAACCCAAGTCTACCAGTTCGTCAAATATTTCAATCTCTATACCTCTGACGAATTGATCTGATGTCCAATTTCTCCAGTCAGTCCGTCGTTAATGGTTCCTTCTGTCCTCATCCTTCTTCTCGACGTCGTGTACTCATGCAGACCGACACATGCACGTACCTGGACTCGCACCCACTCGTGGACTTCACCAAAACCCAATGCCTTGCTGTTGTCCATTGCACTCGCTGGCCAGTGTGATCGCCTGCTGTTATTGAATTGCCAGATATGGCAGCGACTACAAGGAATGTGGGGAGCTGCGAGACAAGGGTGGTTAGTGGTGTTGTCGAGATGGTGTGAATCGGGGTTGCGAGGCCTCGGGCTCGGGCTCTGTGGCTGTGGGATTAGACGTCAGTTCAGGTCCAGTCAAATGGGTTAAATGCGAGCTGCCGACCTTTTGCGTACATTGCAGGTAGTTTGATCGGTGCTGCGAAGCGACGGGGCGTGAGTACACTAGGCGACGGAGACAGACGAAAGGGCGAAAGGGCGAAGGTTAGTAGTCCACCGTCAAGAAGCCTCTGTCTGTGCGTCAGGCAACGTCCCCGCGAACCGCGAATTGAAGGAGATACTCATCAGTATGTATCTCTCCGATGCTCTCGCGTTAGCGAGGACTCTGATACTTACTCGCTGCCATCGTGTCTACTACCTCTAGTTCTGCATCCCCGTGGCGGCGCGTGAAAGATATAGGCATGTACTTCGTCCATACCTAAAGGGAGTACTGCGCAGTGTTGGGAAGATTCAAGATACACCGGCTGGTGGAAGTTCGTTGGGCTGCCCTCCACCCCATTACTGCCCTCGTTGGGATTCATTCGCTTTATGATCGGGAGATGAGTGGTTTTTGTTTTTAATCGTACCGATGATCATGTAGGGCATTTGGCGCAGCTGGTAGCGCGCTCGCTTCGCAGTTTTCATTGCTGTGGCACTGTTATGCGAGAGGTCGTGGGTTCAAATCCCACAATGTCCATATCATTAGAGTAGTCTTGATCAAAGTCTTAGATATACTTTTATCATTGACTCGTTGCATTTTGGAGGTCTATATGGACCCCACATGAGGAAATGACATGCCTTTCAAGTGTCACACTCAGTAAAAAATTAAGTCTCTGACCGTAACAACACAAAAAGTAACAGATGGTCATCAAATAGTCCGGAAAAATGAAGACGTCGATGCTATACTACTATCCCGACTTGATCGATTGATCTCAAGTGCCTTTCGTGCAAGCGAAGGGATGGATGCTCGAGTGTGGGCGCTTATTTGCTCGGGAAAACCGGAGCTCCACTGCTTTCTCTCATTCGGTGAGTGCAATTGAGAATCTCTGCAAGCGAAGGGATGGACGCTCACGCTCAAGTGTTGGTTCCGAGACCCACGTGGACCAACCCGGACTAACACGTTTTTACTGAGTGTCACACATGTCACAGTCACACATGCACGAGCAACCGAACACATCCCATCTTCTGCTCTCTTACAGCCACCATGCCCTCCACCCAGCGTAATGCAAACAAGGAGAACCTGCCTGACATCCCAGGAATTCGCTCCGCCAATAGACGGGATTTCGGTGCTCAGCTGCGCACCAAGTTTGCAACTGCTACGGAGATGGCTAATGACCGATCAACAACATTTGATCGAATCCATTTCAAGCCTTTGGCACCGCCTACAATTGCTAATCGATTGCAAGCCGAGAACATTTGGATCGAATACTATACCCTTGAAACTGGATCTCGAGAAAAGGCATTAGCAACTTTGGAACGTGGAGCAGCATGTCCCGACATGGCGAGCATCAAACAAATGGTATTCTATGCCGCTACAATGGGAATATCAAGGTTGAATATCAAGGGGGTGACTGGTTGGTCTTATAATACCACAAAAGTGTTTGTCGCCTCAATCTGGGGCATGGTAAGATTTATCTTTGAATGCATATATCCATATATCTATGCTAAGCAAGGACAATATAGCGCTATCGGCACGGATGTTTGCCACCATCTGCAGAGGTTCGATCTCAGCTTAATGAGGTATGTGCTCTTTCAATAGCAGTAAGTACTGACGGTCACGTAACAAACATCCTCAGGCCGTCCAAGAGTGGTCCAAGATGGATAAAGTGATCAATACACAGGCGAAACCCAAGCGAGCGATACGAGAAGAGGATCTCAACGAGGTTTTGACCACATGCATGCTACCGTCCGCCCGGTTTTTTTCAAGCAATTTCATGGTCGGTTAAATGTCATCCTCTGTTCCAATCTGTCCTGACCCAGGAATTGATAGAGAATCCAGATGATGAGCTTCATGTCGTTCATGTTCATGCATGGTACTCGACCAGGCACACTCTTGGAGTCAGGTGGCTACGTAGGCACCGGGCAATGTCTCAAGTGGAAGGTAGCTCTTCATGCTGTTACTAGTAATCAAGAAGCGAAGTGGCTTGCTTATGGGACTATTGACAGGATACAGAGTGGGTGGTGTCGGGATGGGATGACGGCGTTGGGATCAACATTGAGTGTATCATAACACTCAATTGGATGAAAGGCCAAAGGATGGTCGATTCTGACTTGTAAGTTGCCGCCGCGATTTGGTGCTGGTATTGACAAAGTCCATAGTGTTCGGACATCGTCAAGATCCCTTGGTCGCCACAACATACACCTGGATTGGCAGCTGATGGTACTATCACTTGCGATAGTGGGCGGTGTTTTTGAGGACGATATACTGGCGCTTCACAAAGAACGACCTTCCCGAGCGATGCCGTTTGAACTGAAGGTTCGGAAAGAAGCCCATGAGCGCCCAGTTTGGCTTTCAAAGGAGAAAGCCGAGACTCCAATGCGGTTGGCCACCGCGCAATCGATGTTCAGGAAGCTTGTGAAGATGCTTGGCTGGCTCAGTGAGTACTCTGGTACCTGTATGAAGCCAAGTGAAAAACTTATTGATGCCTTCGCTTAGATGCGACTTTTAGGAGCTTTCGGTACGCTTTTGCTCGCAACATGACAGAGAAGATATCAAAGGTAGGGTTGTATGCTCACCCATACATTAACAGTTTGACACCAGTTGACAGACCAATCTGCGATATTTAATGGGTCATAGCATTCGAAGTCAATTGGCCTTTCGCCAATACCAAGTCCCAGATAGACCAGTCGATGTTACTGCTGCTCGATATCAGGGAGAGAAGGAGAGTCTCGGCACTAGTAATCATCACTCATCTGTTGCTTGGCGTCGAACAGCACCAGGCACATTACATGTCCTTCAGGAGAAACTAGAAAAGAACAAGCGGCTGCAAATGACAATTAGCAAGTTCAAGGCAGCAGAATTACTAGTCACCAACAAGTATGGCTCTGATGCCGCCTCATATGAGATGATCGACAGTGTAAGTCACCTCGTTGAGACGACAAAATAGTAAACTTTGAAAGTTTTTTAGGATGATAAAATTGTGGTCAAGGCACGAGACTTATGGGGTCTAGTTCTTACTCATTACAATCACATTGCCACTGAGGTACGTCCAAACAGTGGCTGTAGAGATTGCCGAATCTAAATTCATGGCCATTAGGGAGCCATACATGCACCACTGCCTGCTCAGCATGAGCTCCCAAGCGGAGACGATGGTGTCATCGTCACTGAGACAGGAAATTCTCCCTCTTCTGAAGATATCTTGCAAGGCTTGGTGAACAACGTCAACCCTATCTTATGCGCAATCATCAACGGCAACAGCAACCCACGATCTTCCGTTCTGGAACACTACGTGACGACAATTGGTGGTGACCGCCTTCGATTGGATGGAATATGCATTTTCTGTCACTCTAACCCAGACGCAACTGATGAAGCTGCCAATAAAGATCACCGGGAACATTTCAGCCAGCATGTTATGTACTGCGAGGTGAAGAACACGCCAAACACCTGGCGGTGTCCAATATGTGCGCTGCTCATTCCGGTGCCAAACAAGGGCCATAGTTTTTCGAATGAAGAATGTGAGGCGATGGAGGCGATACGCAACATGCACTGTGAACAGTGTTTTGAAACATTTCAGAATCTGTTAGCCGGTACCGCGAGCGACCCCACTGAAGAGGCGGACTTGGAGGAGAGGAATCAGCCTAAAGCCTCCGAGCTGAAAACATTTGAGAGATACGGGTGAGTGTTCTAATCGTTCTCTCTGAATGGCGCTCACTTTTCCGTAGTGCGCTAGGGGGGTTGTCCATCACCTCGGTGATATGGGGAGGAGGTACAAAGGTCACAAGGGTTTTCTGCCCGATTTGCCTGTACGATGAGAATCTGCCTTGGAGTCAGCGACTATAGTCAGTCAATCCTTGTGGATTTGTATATGCTAGCATGCTAGCTGACCTAACCTGACGACACTAAAGCTTCACCATCATGTGCAAGAATATGATGGACCACATCATTACCCACTGGTCGACACCAAAGACGCTCAAGAAGGACAGACCTCGCACTGGGATCATGTATAACAAGGAATTTTGGTGTGGTTTGGGCTCCTGTGACCGTAGCTCTAGGTACGATTTGCTTGTGCAAGCTCTGGCGCGGCATGCTCATTTGTCATGTAGAATGAAGACTGGGGACATGATAAGCCACCTTCATGTCGTTCATCAATACCGCTTGCTAGAGTGTGCAAGAGATCACGACCACGAGCCTGATTGCCCACTGATTCTTGATGGAGAGTTTAGGTACGCTGCCGATGCCAAGCTTGACTTTGAACTGCTGGGAAATCCCATTCCACCTGTGGCGCTGGTCGATCACCGAAACACAGCATTGAGGCAACGGAACCAGAAGTCCATTCATGAGTTGGCCAGCAACGGAGGCAAGAAATCAGACCCACCATCGGACCCAACACCGACCACCATTGCTAAATGTGGCCGGAAGCGTACCAACATTGGCCTAACTCGGCTTGCTCGTCGGAAGCGCACCAGGATTGAGTCACCATCGCCCACGCCTTCTCCCTCTACTTCTCCCTCTCGGTCGTCTGGGCCATCCAAGGCCTCTGGATCAGCTGGACCATCATCGACTGGACCATATCAGCGAGGACTCTCGTCTACGTCACCCACTCTTGAGCGCTCTTGCATTGCTGGATCACTCTCTGCCGACCCCGACGGAATCTTTTCCTCCATTCAAGCTTTTGAGGCCAAGTACCCTCAGCACGCTTCTTTGAAGATTGCCCAATTTCTGGTCCAGGGTGACATTACCGAGAATCTTGAGGCACTCAATACCAGCAACAAGGATCTTCGCTCGACTATCCCAGGGCTTTCTATGAAAGGTGTCAAGGACCTTAAGAACTTTTTGAAGGAATGGGTAAACACGAACAAGTAGGCTGGAACTCAGTGTCACACAGTCGTCATTGGGACTTGGGGTTTTGAATTTTAAAGTAAAGATGTGGACGATTTGGACGTTTAGACATCATTTGGACTCAGCCTTCAACCTTCAACGAGCGTCGAGATAACCTTGTAGCATTATGTGTACCGTTGGTCATGGTTCAAACTTGGACTTTTCAAAGTACATATGAAATTTGTAGTTGCGTGTAGGCGGCATTAACAACATAACCAATGATGGACTCTGTAGCAATTAAGTGACGCAACCGCTGACAGCGAGCGCTAAGCGGGCATTGAATAACCAAACATGTGACTTCCAAATATACTCCTTAGTTTTTGAAATGTTTTTCTGTACACTACCCGGCTGTCCTCTAAGCTAAACAAAATATCACAGATTCACAGCTTATGACCTTGGGTGAGGCCTAAATTTTTAAACCGAGTGGCCGACACCATATAAAGGCTGTACCATAAGGACTATGAGTCACCCCTATTAAGCACGTGTGACTTGGTTCGGTGGCGCAAAACTGGTGATTTTCTCGGTGCAATTCTGATGTAGGAAGTAATTCACGGTCACATGATATGGCCAATACACACGAGTGGCGCTTGCTCAGGGGAGTGCATTTTACCAGAACTTCTCTTTCTGTTCGGGAACAAAATGTACAACCAACTCCTGGCTATGCTGAAGGCCACCACAGACAGATACATAACACCCCTTCCTGAGGGTGCCACTGACACTCAGAAATCAGTCCGATTGAAACGGCTCCAAGCGCTTGCAAAAAGCCTGGACAGTAGCAGGGAGGCGTTGACGATTGCATTACAAAATGTACCCAAGGCAGTAGGTAAGCTAGTTGTAGTAGGAATAATGCTCTCAGCTAATATTCTTGGACACCGGAAGCTGCCCAAAGTGAGGAGGATTCTAATGATGGGATGGATGTAGGGGATGATCCCAATACTGTGCGTGCTCCTCCTCCTCCATTGCTTGAATCAGGCTATTATCTCTTAGATCGCCTTAGCAGCTACCAAAGTCGCTCCAACGTTGCCTTGACATCATCACCCATGAACTTCCTCCTGTGACGCCCAAGGAGGCACTCAGCCAAGTTCTCAAACCATATTCTCGGGGCATATCAGTGAAGGAAGAGAACAAGGCCCTTCAAAGGCTCCTCCGTGGGTATGCCGACTTCCCATCACAAGCTGAGGCCGACCAGCTGTGGTCCCCTTATATTAAGGGAGGGGTGGATTGGATCAGTTACTGTCAACGAAGCACTCAAGTCGCAAACCTAGGGAGCGCGCAGCAGCAGCTCTTATTCTGGGATAAGGTATGATGCACACAATACTTGCCGTCCTTGACTTACTTGGGCGCATATAGCACTTGATAGTGGATAATTCTAGCTCGGGCGAGGGAATTAGTCAATTCATCAAGTACATATTGCGGACAATCGACAGCATACGATTCGCAAAGGTGTGGATTGAACATCAGGGTGAGAGAGGAGGAAAGCAGTGGAAATCGGAGTACCATTCAGAGGTATTTGAGGCGACAGTTGAAGGAGGAGGGTTCAAGGAGGAGATCAAGCGAAGGAAGGAAGAGTATGTACAGATGGAGGTGATGAGAGGTGTCGAGGAGAATCTTCAAGCTGATGAGGCTCTCATGGCCAAGGAGGAAGAAATCAGACTACTTGAAAAAGAGAGCAAGGCGGCACGGCAAAAATTTATCAACAAGTACAGCCGAATGATCAATGCGAGGAAGGCTGTTTGGAATCTTTACAACGAGGTGAGTGCAGCCGCAATTATTGCTTCTGCTTGGGAGCCTTACACTTTTTTTTTCAGTTCGGATGTGCCGTCCTGCTTGATCCCTTTTGGGATATAACAGGCAGCGGCAAGTACAAGGCCGTTGGCCGCTCCAAGGATTTTGATAAAGTAGTTGAACAGCTGGCCGATGGAGTTGAGACGGAGGAGATTGTGATTTCACGCAATGGCATGGAGGATGAGACGGCGGTAATTCCTGTTACTGCAAGGCACGAGGTGGCCAACAGGGAGGTCCTCATTGCAATTGTGCTGGCGATCGCCCAATTTCCCATTGGCCAATATGTGGATAAATTCGTTACCACATTCCCGAGCAACATGCTAAGCTACACCAAGGCCATATCACAGTCAGAGGAGGAGGAGGAGGAGGAGGAGGAGGAGGAATAGGAATGAACACCTAGATACTTGTTGTTTTCTGTACAACGAACGATCAAGTGAAGCCCCTGTGTCCCTATTGTTGCTATCACATGATTGCAGGGCTGCAAGGCGCATGTTGTCCCTGGTTTGATCTACTTCCGACCATGTTCACCTTGCAACAGAAAGTTCACTTGGCTATGGAGCAAATCTCGGCATTGTTGTCAGAAGATACGATGCCTTTGCTGGCCTTTCCACTAGGTATGTAGATACGGAAACTCAAGCAGCAGTGCTTATACAATATGTTTGAAGATGCTAGCAACGACGGTCAGAGTTGTGTGGGAGTCGACGAGGCAAATGTTCATCTAATTGGAGGGAAAAATGTACGTCAGCTAGGCTATTCTGCATACAAGCTTTAATTGCGAACCCATGACCATGACAGACCATCAAAGCAAGGCACCATGGCATCATGGGGTCATTGAGGTCGAAAGCAACGCTTGCAGACCTAATAGATCAGATTGTGCACATAGCCGACCCAGGCACTCAAGGGAAATTGCGCATCAAAGGTGAAGACAGGGCAATATGTCGTCTAATCTCAGGATATGCAGGTTATGGAGACCTAAAGGAATCTAAGAAAGGATGGTACCCTTACCACAGGAGTCGCGCTAGCTGGCTGGACCTTTCCAAGTTTAGTCATGCAGTTACAACAAAGGAAGGAGGGTGGTCCTTATCCGACATGATTCTGGGGTTAGACATGGTCAGATATAGACTCCAGTTTCCTCGCTCAGACTCTTGCTAACGCATATATGCATGCAGCACCTTTTGCAGGACACCCCCACAGAAGCTACAAGCCGATATGTTAGCTTTGTCTTACGCACCATCGACAACATCAAGTTTGCATACATGTGGTGTTTGAAAGAATCAGCACCAGGCGCCGCACGGTGGAGACAAGAGTATTATTCGGAGGCTTTCAGCCATACTATGGAAGGCCAACAAATGGGCAGCAGATTAGCCGCCTTGGAAAGTCTCTATAAGGATCTCGAAGCTGCTGTCATGCAGTTATTCCCAGACGGCACCATTCGAAAGACTTTAACCGATGTAGCCGGCCAAATCGTGTCGCTTCAAGCTACAATGGATACAGCACGTCAAGAGTTCACCAGGGCTCACGCAAGGGTTATCACTGAACAGAAGATTGTTGGATGGTTGTATGATGAAGTACGTACCATGTATCACAACTTGCATGACAATTGACACATTATTAACCATTCATATAGTTCGGCTGTGCTTTATTGCTGGACCCCTTCTGGGATATTACGGGCAATGGGAAGTATCAAGCTGCCAATCAATCAATGTCATTCATAAATGTAGTCAACGTCGTCCTCAATACGCTAGAGAAGGAGAAACACCCACTCTTGGAGAAGCGGATACCAAACATTGCCCATTTTGAACGCACCAACCAGGAGGTCTTGTTTATGACTTTATCGTCGATTGCTGAGCAACCTGTTGCCGACTTTGTTAATAGCTTTGTAGAGAATACACCCACTCTTATGAGAGGTTACCTGGGGTCGCAGTAATTGTTGTATCACTGTCTTTGTAATCACTTGTGAATTGTACTTCATGCACTTGAGCGCAACTTAGTGGTAGCTGTAGAACACGTGAGTGAGTACGAACGAGTTCTACATCAAATAGATATGTGAGTGACTTTATAACCGGGCGTATCGAGTAATTAGCATACCTCAGCGATTCCAACAATGTAGTCGAAGCTGAGGATGCGGAAGTGAATGAAATGATTTTATATGTGATCGAGAAAGGAAAGGGGTTGGCTATATGTAGAAAGGGGAACGGCGCCTATGCACTTTAACCGTTGAGTATGATCCAACTTCAACAGTAGCAAGATAATGTGGGTCGTCCATGACTTGACATGGCTTGCATACCCATGTACACATGATGTGTATATGAACAGATGCAGTGCGCGTCCAGTCATGGTGGCAGGCACTTTGTTTGATGTACACATGATGTGTATATGACAGGTGCAGTGCAAGTCCAGTCATGGCGTGGCGGGCACTTTGTTCGCGAGCGACTGAAGTGGGTCTGGTGGGGCGGTCGCTTCGCGAGATACAGTGTCGCTTCGCGAAATAAAGAGGGATGGGATCGCTGCGCGAGACACAGAGGCGGGGAAGTACGGGCATGGCCTAGCGGCCCTGCCCGTACTTCCCCCGAAGCGAACGCGCTACCCCTGTGCTAAGTGCCCGTTGACCTAACCACCAGCAAAGACGTACAAGAGGCTACGAAAGGTACGAGGAGGAAGGCAGCTGCCCCTTGCTTCTGAACTTGACGAGTCACATGATTGAGGCCGGATGTGGACGCTCTGCACCCAATTAGGTGTTTACTCCCACGCTCTCAGAGCGACGATCAACCTCTTTCCTTGTACTCGTCCTCCAGTGTGCTCTCATGCTACTGCTTCCTTTCTCGACGTTGTCTTACTCAGCGAACAAGAAAATATCGAGACATTCTGGAGGAAAATACCATGTACACCCGAAGCTCTCAGTGGATTCCCCCAACTCTTCGTTCGCGCCTCTAGAGTCTTTTGTGGAGACGCTGGCAATTCGGAAGGCACTGTCGTTTGCATTCGCTATGTCGCATCAATCTCGGATCCCATTTCTGGTCGAGATGTGCGGCACGATCCTGCTTCGGGTTTTTCGCTGCTACTAATACGACACTCTGTCTTGTCTGGAGATTCTGGCTGCGTTTCTAAGTCTTCGTATTGCCCCGGTGATCCCCATTAGAAATGCGACAGTTCGACAGTTCAAACAAGGAACGCGCGCCTTGCACATCCATGGATGGGGCAAGCGTTTCGACTTTTAGGATGGACACTTCCCCGGATCTTGCATGCCTGCTTGTGTCTAGTCCATACGCTGGTGCGCGCTTTGGCCCTTCTTCTGCTTGCATTTTTCTGATGCGAGGACGAATTTTGGCTGGGGTAGGAGCGCCTCAGTGACATCCTTGTGTTCTGGCTGGCACCAACTGCATTCTGGACCGATAAACTCCTTCATTTCTGAACTTCGTGCTCCACAAACGATCTTACGTCTGCTTCTCTCGGTCTTTCGTGTATTTTGGGGATCCCGGCGCTCAGATGATATCGACTTTCGATCCTCAGCACATTCCACCCTGTGGTCGAAAGCGGCAAGCCTTTGCATGGACCAGTCTTCTGTGCATGCTGAAATCAAGTCGCCGAACGGCCGACCCTCGTCTGCCGCTGTAATGGAAGGCGCTGTGACCAACAAGCGCGCCCGAGGTTTCATCATGTCGAGTTATTGTTTACTTGTCGCTTACAGGTGGAACTCCCTGTGGTACCTTGACACCACACAGTTGAGTACACCCTCACCCGTGTATGTCTCTCGGATGCCACTGCATCTTCAATGGTATCTTCTTGGTATTTTTACTACAAGTGCGCATCTGTTGATTGTGGCGTCCGATTCGTCTTCTTACTCCACCACAGTTCTAGTTATAAATTCACGAACACTCACTAGATGCTCTTCTACGGGCATGGTCGACAATGCCATAGTCTGCATTCCAGGCATCCAAGCAGAGGCTCATGAACCAAAATACCCTCTGGTGCTCCGTCCGTCACCTATAAAGCGGGGACATCTTCCTTCAACTCCCTCAGCCAACAGTTCTTCGCTCTCAGCAATACTACGGCACATAGCAATGACTTTCACCGGATCTGCTCTACTTGCCTTTGTCTTTGCCGCTGTTGTTCATGCAGCTGGCGATAAAGCTTAGGCTAAAGCTCTCGGCAACTCCAAAGACGCTGCTCAGGCTTGCTTCGGCGACGCCACACCGTTCTTCTTGCCTGTAGGCGAATGATTTATAGAGAGCAGAGAACAGTGCTCAATACTCATGACGATGACATGACAGGGCGACCCAGACAAAGTATTAAACTGCTGTATCGCTCCCCAGTCCATTACTTGGTTTGACCAAACCGCTCAAATCGGAGAGGTACGACTCATTGGTCCGCTACATTACTGTTGCTAATATTTTCCTTAGTGCTGCTCCCCGGTCAAACCTGGACCGGCAACCAAATCACCCTCGGGGGTGGCTGCTGCGACGGTGGTCAAAATTAGTCGCAGGATAAAGCCTCTGGCCTTGGAGGATTCTGTGCCCCTAGCTTGGTATTTGTCGGTGACAGAGCCACGAAGACCGGGGGGTGCTGCACTGCAGGAGTTGAACGGCAAATGTGCGCAGTCCCCGCCCCGCCCCAAGGCATTTGGTAGTGCTGAGCTTCCCCGATGCATCCATAGTGGCCTAACCCAAAGCTCAGCATGATGATTAGCGTCACGGAGACTGCGCGCTCGGGTCCAGACGCACCATTTGTCCCTGTTACTGCTGCCAACCCCGCTGGCCTTCTCAACTTCCGCGCCCCACGTCCTTCCCGCGCTAGGAGCAACGCAAGCCCAGCAGCTCCGGTCTCGCAACAAGCCTCTTCTTCCCTCATGGCATCCGCCACCTCCACGCGCGAGAGTGCGACTGAGGCAACTGAGGCAACTGTGTCGGCCGCACGTGAAGGAGTTTCTGCGACCGTAGCAGCCGCATCAGCAGCCGAGTCTGCACCCGCTACTTCTGCTAGCCCGACTTCTGCAGGAGCTATTTTCCCTAGGCTCAACTTCCGGGCGTAAGCCACTAGGACGAGAAGAGGAATGTGCATCGAGAGGAAACTGTTTGGAGCTACGGAACTGGTCAAAAGTGCATCCGGGTGTTCTTTCCGTACATGTGTCTATACGAATACACATTCTACGCCGATCCCCCGATATCTATGAATGCCTGAACTCTGATGGCTTTGGTCAGGTTTCACCTTGTTTCACGCCCCTCGTATGCAATCTTGCGTCCGAAAAAACATTGGAGGCCAAGAACCCTCTGGGTTTCGTCGACCATAATAGGTCTAACCATCTTACCTCCTCATGGGCCTACTAAACCACCGGCCACCCTATCAGACTGGCCGATGCAAGGCCAGGTAATGGGGCGTACACTAGTTCGTCCTATCCTTGCGTTCACTGAACATGAACTACACAACGCCTCAGCCAAGGTGCTAAAGGCCTCGCCAGCACAGGATATAGACTTGCCAGCCTGTGCCTCATGAATCGTCGTGAACGAATTCATTGATGTAGATATACAATTTCACAACATTACTCATACACTACGCGGAAAGCAATATGAAATAACTTGATCATGTCTTCGTCCTCGCTCTCGTAATTCTCGTACGTTTCGGCGCTTCCTCAACTACTTCCTCCTTGACAACTTTCTTCGTTCTTGAGACCTTGGGCTTGACAGGTTTCTCTGGCACATCTTCCTCATCGTCACCCGTGCCAGGCGTGTTTTCCTTGCCTGTCCCAGCGGATGCATTAGGGGTAGCTTTCTGTGACGATGTTCCTGCCTTCGAGGTTAACTTGCTGGCTGCCACTGGTCGGCCCACGCGACGTTTCGGAAGTGGTTCCACAACTTTGGCCAAATCACTATCCTCGGTGTCTTCTTCCTTGATGACATCCTTCGCCCGTGTTCGAGGTGGAGCCCTCCGTTTCGGCACAATAGCGCTCTCCGCTTCGTTGGCCGTCGACGGTGGGTCAGTATCAGTGTTACACTTCGTTGCGGACCTCCCCTTGCGTGTAGCTTTAGGCAACGAACTTGGAGGATGTTCTTCTACTGTAGGTTCGTGAGGCTCATCGACTTTCGACGTGGGTTTCCGTGCCCGACGCTTGGGCGCACCATCAGTCACTTCAGAGGATGGCTCTTCCGCTGCCGTAATGGTAGCTTTACGACGAGGCTGCACAGCTGGTTGAACTGCTTCGTTGCTTGCTGCCCTGGTGGCTGGTACCTTAGATTGTGAACGTGGCTTGAGTCCCGAGCTCGAGCCCTAGAGGGAATAAGTCACGAACACTGATCCGATAACGTCTGGCTTACCTCGTTTTTATCTCCAGAATGCTGTCGCGTCCTTACGGGTTTAGATGGAGCTGCTGGAACCTAGAATATGGAGATTGGTTACACGTCTCTAGCCTAGGAGAAGGGAATCTACCTGGCGAGGCTCATCAACTTTTCGAGGCCTAGGCAGTCGTTTGCTGTGTCGAAGACGGTCGGCGTCGTCTTCCTCAGCCTCACTCTGGTCATCGTCCCTGCCTCCGTCATGCGAACCCGGAGTTGCTTCATCATCAGCAAGCGACGGAGTATCCTTAGATGTTGCGTTTCGCGTCGATCGCTTGGATATTCTGGTCGGTTTGACAAGCTTGGCCTTGGGTGCTGCTTTGGGTTTCTCCTCGACTTCCGGGGAATCATCTTCGATCACAGGCTCCTCATCTGGTTGTTTTCCTTGCGAGGGTTCCTCTGGGTTGCTAGCTTCGTCGGTAGCCACCAAGTCCACGATTGTGGGTGGTTCCTCATATACTGGTGTTCGTATCAGCTCCCCAATACCTTCATACGTAGGCGTCGCAACCCTGGGCGCTTCTGTTGTTTTGAACATATCCCTTACGCCAACAAAGGATGGCGTTGGCGGGACAGGCTTCGGTGCGGCGAACATATGGCGTAGTCCATCCATCCTAGGCGTCTTCGGGGCTAAACGTAGCGGATTCACTGGAGTACCACTGATGATAGGTCCCGGCTCTGTAGTCGCGTTTTCCTTGTCATCGTCAACCATTTCTTCATCACTTGGATCCTCGGTCGGTCGCATAGCTTCTCCCTCTTCCTCATTCCCGAATATTTCCTCGCGAGCGGCGGGGGCAAGCAATGAGAAACGACGGTCTCCGCCGGTAGGTAGTGCCCGCCTTCCTGGAGTCATACCCATTGTCGGAGTCTTCCTGTCAGGTGTCCCAGGTGCGAGGCCAACGGGTGCCATACTCCTTCGTCTCTTCATCTCTGCAACAGTTTCCTTCATTTTATCCAACAATGAGCGGGCATCAAGGTCCTCCTCTTCCTCCTCCTTAGGCTCAGGGATGGTCTTCATCGGGGAGTATAGTTTGGTCGGAGAGGGATTAGAGGTGGGTTTGGTTGGGGATGCCGGGAAACCAGGGAAATGACGGATGCCAGGTGTTTGACCGCCGAAGAAGGGGTCGGGCGTGCGCAGGGCAGAGCGCCGTCGCTCTTGTATCGCCTATATCATTCCCGTGAGCAAGTGTCGTTGTAGACAAGGAAGTTCAATTCTTACCTTGCGCTCTTGTTCGGATAATCTGTCTCGACCGCGACCTCGACTGCCCAGAGGAGTGCTCAGCCCCACATCGAGTGTGCGATCTTCTTCTTTGATTTCTTGAACGGGAGGTGGAACTTCAATATCCTTGACTCGCCATTTCTGTTCGACTAGCACACGTCGAGCTTCGCCTCCCATGGACAATCGACCAGCATCACCAGCCCTGCGGGGCACTTGAGGGGTCATAAAGTTGCCATATGCACGAGGTGGTTCATGATCAGTCTCCGGTTGCTTCGCTTCGTTCGTTTGAGGTTCGTCGTGGTCCTAATCCAGTATATGTAAGATGACAGAAAACAATCGGATTGAGCTCACCTCCGCCAAGTCCCCCGTTTCTGGCTCCCTACCAAAAGGCCAGAGGGTCCTCTGGACTGCATCAAGTCCCTTCCTCCATGTAGGGGTCATGCCTTGTGGCTCCATGTCCTCTTCTACTTCATCCACGTCCTCCTCTTCACTTGAACTCTCTTCACTACCACTATGCGTTTGGGTGGCGAACTCCTCGACCTCTTGTATCTCTTCTTCCTCCTCTCTTTCAATCTCTGCCTTCATGATTGCCCGTTGAGCAGAGCGGATGAGGACCGCTTTATGTAAAGAGGGACGTCCCCTTCGTTGGGGGGTTTGTGGTGGGGGGTTCCTAGGCTGAGGCGGTGGAGCAAGCATGGTCACGTCCCTTGTTTGCGGCTGCTCAACATCATTGATTTCGACCTCAACATCTTCCAGGATGATAAGATCCTTCTCGTCTTCGACGACCCGTGGATGATTGCCATCTACTAGAACAATCTCTTCCTCCTCTTCATGGTCGCTAGGTGTTTGCAGGGGGCTTGGCTTCTTGGGAGAGCTGAACGGTCGTAAAGGGCTCTGAAGGATGCGAAGGTTCTCTCTAGGATCAGGGCTCGGTCTCGGAGTGAAAACTTGGGCGCTCTGGATCATGGACAGACGGAGGGCGCGCCTGCGGTGGGGGGTTTGGGTAGTTTCTGTCACAATGATCAACTATCTGCCGTTACGGGATAGACCGACTTTACGTACTAGCTGGCGTAGCCAGTAGTGCAGCTCGTAGTTCCTTCGGAGGGTATGTGAACTTGAACCGTTTGCTCTGTATCTCTATCTCGGTATTGTTCGTGAGGGGAATTGTCCGTGGGGAATGCTGCGAGGAAGTCCCCGCTGCCGTTGGCAAGACCTTGCACCCGTCCACAAACAGACCGCTGGCCCCCAGAACTACCAAAAATGCCTGAAGGCCATCAGTTGCCTGATCCTTCATTTGAACAGCGCAGCCGCTTACCTTGCGGTCTTCGAAGTAGATCTTACCATGAATAGGGCTAACTTGTGGGTAGTAGAGTCTTATGCTGCATGACTGATCGCGTCCGAACGTCGTCTCCTCGTCGTCCAGAGGAAATGCAGTAACGGGGGTGGCGGGGTCTTGCTTCTTCATGAGATATACAGTGCCATAGCGGCCGATATCGCTGAAGCCACTGCTGTCCAGTGTCATGTTCGAGCTCTGCTGGATCCAAGAAACCGGTGTGTATGCGACGAGGTGTGTGTTCAACGCAGAGTTCAACTTTGAATTGCCACATCTGGACGGCGCGCTGGATCACGTTATCGCGACAAACTTTCCCACACCTAAGTACCAGACACCAAGAAACAGTGACTGTTCTCAGAATCGAAGTTTTCTTCTTCAAAAACACTCAAGAATTAGAACGCCTCCTACAAACTATATCATAAGATGCAATCCCTGTTACTACCCCTTAGACAAACGGACTCGCGCGGATTGCGCGCAGGATCCAGTTAAGAAATAGCTGCGTGGTACTCGACTTAGCCCTAAATAACATCCTTCAACTGTGTCTTTGGAATAGCTGCTGCGAATGCCTTCCTTTCCAATCGTGTCTTCGTCCTCTGCTCGTAAGCAAACCCAAACCCGATTAGGTCAAACTCTGTAAAGGCGGTTCCCAGAAATGATAACCCAAATGGTACGCCTGGGGCGGGATAGAACGTCGTGGGCCCGGCAGAGCCAATAGTTACGTTATCCGGATAGAACCCGAGTGGAACTTCAGTCAGTACAGTCAGTCTTCGTATATTCGACGAGCTAGTAGGGGCATCTTACCAGTGATAATCGGGTACCCCGCAATTGCTAATTCACGGAAGTAAAGTGGGAGAGTCATTACGATTCAAATACGGCGTGCTTACCGGCGGGGACTGTTGTGAAACCAGTAGACGGAAGTACTAGCGCGTCGAGGCGATGTGCTTTCAAGGCTGCATCGATCCCTCGCGTTTTCCCCAATTCTTGGTCGAACGCCAATGCTTTGAAGAAAGCGTCATCAAACCCATTGGTAGCTTCCGAGTTGATGAGTCTATAATTTCCAGGTATCAACATGAACATTAGAAGAGTACATCTAGTATAGGAAAAGAAACGTACTCTGACTGGTCTTCAAGTTGAGGTGGTTCCTCCAACTCGGGATGGTCATCATTGAACTTGATCAAATCCGCCAGACTTCGTACTCCAGATGGATTTTTCTTGAGAGACTCGTACCAGTCGTTTAGTTGGACCTATATCAATAAATGGTTATACCGCAAGACATAGCCAGTGTCGTGTTAAGGTACCTTGAAGTCAACATCAAGTACAATAGTCTCGTTGTTAGAGACGGCAATTTCGTCGGCGGAAGGCAAATCTGCAGGATCTACCACGGTCGCTCCAAGGCCGCGAATGATATCTAAAGCACGATTGAAAGCGACGTTGACCGACGGGTCAGTCCCAGTGATGCTATCGTCTGTAAATACGCGTCGAGGGACGCCAATACGCTTCCCTCTCAACGCGTTCTTGTTCAGTGCTTTCGTGTAGTCAGGGACGCGCGAAGGTTGGGCCAAGGTAAAATTGTCGTTGGCGTCTTTGCCTGCGATCACAGACAAGACGATGGCCGCATCTGTCAGAGAACGCGTCATAGGACCGACAGTGTCTTGATGTGCCGAAATGGGTATAACTAGTTACGATGCCATGGATCTATGCTCAATCTATGTTTCGAGTGGGTAGTACTAGAAGCGCGCACCTCCTGCTCGAGATGTCAAGCCTACGGTGGGCTTAATTCCCGCGAGGTTGTTGTTGCTTGAAGGACAGGTTATACTTCCATCTGTCTCCGTACCGAGACTAACAGCAGTAAGCCCAATAGATGTCGCCACTCCTGATCCAGACGATGATCCACATGGATCAGCATTAGGAAAATATGCATTGGTATTTTGTCCACCACGTCCCGACCACCCCGATGGCAAGCTACCAGCTCGGAAGTGGGCAAATTCTGACAGGTTTGCCTTGCCTAAAAACACGGAATTACGGTAAACTGACACACGTGCTCAATCCCAAGGAGACTCGCCGAGAATGATGGCCCCAGCCTTGCGGAGTCGTTTTACCACACCAGCGTCTTCTGGGACAACAGATCCCAATAGGCTGAACGACCCAGCAGTTGTGTTCATTCCTTGTGGTCTTAGTGAGCACTGGATCTGTATTTTTTCAACTTTGAAGCGTGATTATTATTAACATACCCTCTGAAGCAATAGTAGCAATATTGTCCTTCAAGAGAATCGGGATGCCATGCAGAGCGCTGCGGGCTCCCTTGAGCTTCCGTTCACGATCGAGAGATGCTGCTTGTGCCAAAGCGGAAGGGTTCAGCTCTAAGACGGCTCTCAATGCAGGTCCTTTCAAATTTACTTCCTCAATTCGGGCGAAGTAAGCCTGCGGAGGGTTGGGAATTAAAGGACTCTTCAGATGCTAGATAGCGACGCACCTTTACGAGATCGACACTGGTAAAGTGAGCAGCATTAAGACCTGCTTGCAATTCCGGGACAGAGGCTTCATACAAATCCGGAAAGGTGATGGGTTTAGCTCGCGTCGCAAACGGGAAGGAAGGTATGCTTGGAATGCAAAGACATTGGCCCGTGATGGCCAAGATGAACAGCAATCCGACCAACATGGTATATCGGTGGACCAGAATTTGCGCGCAATCTTGACTCTTTAAACCTAGCGAGTCGTGCCCTGCGTAGCCCCTTCTATGAGGCGGTTGCTCGCACATGCCCCAACTGATAACGAATTAATCCCTCGAGAAGCCATTGCGCCCGTTGAAAATAGCCAAGGGGCACCCACGGTACTGCGACTCGCCGCGTGGGCATGAGAATACTTGCTTCTAAATATCTAGTTAGAGCGTGGAACTTGGGAGAATAGTTCACGGAGCTTTACGAGAATGGCGAGTCGTAGCCGCAACATGAGTACTGTGTTGCGCAATGAGGTGCGGCCGAGTGAACTCACTATATAATCCATTCAATAAGCATAAAGTGTGTATGATACATTGATTTTGTCGTCGGAGTATAGCAACAGCCTGTTGGCAAGTTAGACGCCCGCCATCAAGTATGCACATACCAACTGAAATCCTGCTGGCGATAATTCAAGGTTTGGCCAACGACCGACGGACATTGCTGCGCCTCATTCTTGTTTCTCGTCGATTCAATGTTCTCGCACTACGCCCTTTGTATGAAAAGATATCGTTCTTGATATATAGCATCTACTTCAAAAATCAACTAACCTCAGCCGAAAGCTTATGCAGAGACATCGAAACGAATCCCGGCGTGCAGTTCACCACTGCCCTCATGTTCGAGTATAGATGCTCTTCTTCTACTATCAGTCGAGCTCATCTCCTGATAACTCGAATCCTCCCACATCTTCCCAATCTTCCCAGTCTCATTGTAGATTTCATACCCTGCGATCCTGCGACTACTCCCATCTACGGCGCGCCTCACGCACCTCTATTTGGCCTGTGGTAGTTATAGGGCAAGTTTCTTGCAACATATTGTGCTCCTTCCGACATTGGAGGACATCACACTACCGGAATTCTACCCCAAATCGGACGCCGAAACTCTGGTTACCAACAAGTTGTCGTCCAAAGAGCTGCCGAACCTTCGCTCCCTTGCACTATCTTTGGAGGACTCGCTACTCTTCGACAATCTGACTTCGCTGGTCAGTCTGGTCATCGCTTCCGATCGCATTCAATCTATATTCGTCGAGCTCGAGTTCGCGATGCGCCATCTGTCTGGAGCATTTGCTTCCATTCGCTTCCTTGCCTTACGGTTTGTGGACATGAACACCATGGCATCGTTACTCTCTTGTTTCCTCAACCTTGAATATATATCAATCTTGAAAGCCCCCTCGGTATGGCTGCATTCGTGTAACCCCAACCATCCGGTACTCATAATGGCACCTTCCGTTCGTTTTAGTCGCCCTCTCAAGCTCATGACCTTAGTGTCATGTTTTCCAGAACCACAAATATAAAGCTCAAATACATACAATTCGGCTACTCGGAATACGATATACCCCCCTTTGCTCAAACCCTCTTTGATTCCATGAAGCACCTAGTCGTCGATTGGAAATCAACGAAGGGTGGCTGGCGCCTGAGCAGAGGCTCGAAGTCCGCTATTCCTATAACCAACCCAGATGACCAGGGGGATCGGTGGGAGCCTATGCATCAAGCTGTCGAGGATTATGGTGAGTTTGTCGGAACTGTTAAGTATATATTTGTCCAAATATTTACAGTTTGTTGACCATACGAAGTTCGTAGGGCCACCATCAGATAACAAACGAAATGGAATGGCGGCCTAGTCACGCTCTGCGCATCTGGTCGATCTCACCATCTGTTGCACCTCCAATCTTTCCACCCGTCCTCCGAGTTGTCGTTTCAACCCTTGTACACCAATACAAGGGGATGGCTTTCCCCCACCCAACCGTAAACCTTTACAAGTTCCTGACATCCAAAACCCCATCGCACCCCGCCCTAGTAGCGTAGCTTTTCCTGCATCTAGAAATCACTTCCCGCCCTCTCCACTGGTTTCGCCCTCGTGGGACATGGATAGTGTTGTAATTATCCAATCAATTTCTGAAAACTTCTCTTCTCCCAATAGCTGCAGGAGTAATGGAGCAGGACCAATGACATCTCCACCGGCATTTCAAGGAGTTTGCATGCCTTAAGTTCCTAAGAGTGGTGAACACCTGTGAGCCCAAGAACCTGCGATTCAATCGTCGAGAAACGTTGAAAATAGCTAGGAGGCACCCACGACGCTGTGACTCGCCGCATGGGCATGAGAATATATGCTTCCAATTAACCCAAATATTTAGTCAGAGCGTGTAACTTGGGAAAATAGTTCACTGACCTTGACGAGAATGGCGAGTCATAGCTGTAACACGAGCGCAACATGAGTATTCCGCAAGTGGGACCGAACAAACTTAGACTCAGACCTCAGAATCCATCCAGCAAGGAGATGCATAAAGGATAGCAAAGTGTGTAATGATACATATGTATTCCAGAGCGAAGATGATGATATGTGGAGTATCAATGGATGAATGATTGCATGCAGAGGTCCAGAAATTGTGACAATGACGATAATAATGGAGAATAAGATAACGAATCTCGCAGGGAAATGTAGAAATCCAACAGTATCGAGTAAACAAAATTAAAGGCCAGACGCACTTCACTATGATCGATATATGATCGGCACGTAACCTCACCGCCGCCCAACCAGTAGAGCGTCCATTTCACCGCTTCCGCTGATTAATACAGCGAGCCAGCCGAACATAGACATCAAGAAGCGCACCATCCACGCTGGATCCGCGCCGATACCAATGCCGGGCCGGAGCTGCATAGCTAATGCAATGTCAATGGCTGAGCGGATGGGTCGTGGCTGACGAGGACGCGCAACCTCAGCTGGTTTGGGGGGAGGCGTAGCCACAGATTCAGGGGACTCAGGGGTAGATGAAGTTTGCGAAGTAGAAGCCTCGTGGCTATCGTCGAATGAACCGGGAAGGGACCGTCTCAATTGCATCGGTTCGGGAGCGATTGGCTTTTCAGCTTGTATGGGGCTCACAGCTTCGGGTTGATTGATATCTTGTGCCCCCGGAGGACTGGGGACAGAAGAATGTGCGGTGGGTTCGTCGCTGAGCTTTTCGGCTGACTGAGGAGCACTACCCAATGGCTGGGCTTGGGCTTCGATAGGGCTGACTTTAGGCCTGGAGTTGAACGACCGCTTCTCTTTCAATGTGAAGTTGCCACTGGAGAGACCAAGTGGAGGAGCATCCGCTGCTCGAACAGACCAAGCAGGTAACTTGTTCTCTTTATCCCGAACGTCGCCTTCACTCGCCTCAGGTATCTTCACCTCTACCACCTCAGGCTTCGTGGCCATAGGAAGCCCTGCAAGGGGAGTTCGCCTTGCAGGCGAGACGAGGGGCGGAGGCGAGCTCGGCGGGGTAGGCGTCTGTAAGGGAGTAGGCAGGCGAGACTGAGTGGGAGAAGGTGATGGACTGGGCGCCTTCACGTCGTCCCCGGCGGGCTTCTCAACATCTGGAATACACAGCCCGCTGTTCGACGTCCTTGGTCTACTTGGTGTCGGCGCTGAAATGACCAATGCTGGTAGAAGTTGTGGGGAATTGATGTTCGAAGACATGGCAGCGTCTTCCTCTCTTCCAGCGGCAGACGCTGACCTAACGAGCTCGAGGTAAAACCTGCCTGACGGGGACATTGGAAGAGGTACGTCGAGTGGCAGGGGAAGAAGGTCGGGGTCGGGATGTTCGTCTTCGTCCACAACATCAACTTCGCCTTCTTCCATCTTCTTTGTAGCAAAGACATCTTCGTCCTTATTGACCAGTTCCTCTTGTACGTCCTCCTGAAGTAGATCCGAAGTGTTGAATGTAGATTCGTCGTGTTTGTTGTCGTAAAAGTCGTGAGCGTCGTCATTATTATCGTCATGCGCTTGCGCGAAAAGAGTGTTATCGACCTCGCCATCCCCCTTCTCAGCATCTTCATGCTCGTCCACTGGCAGATTAGTGAGCACGGTCGAAGCAGCGAGTGTCTCCGTGATCGAGACCTCAGTATCCTGGAGCACAACTACCTCTCTCTCCGCGACCTTCTCAACTACCTTTCCCACCGCCGCAACCTCTGCCACGTGCGCCGACCTGCCTTCTTCCTCGGACTCGTCCTCGAAGCTAATCAAGTCCTCGCCAACAGCCGTATCCTCGCCCACACTCGTACCTCCAACTTTCATCTCAGGTGCACCGTCTTCCTCAAAAGCCATCAGCTCTATTTCATCCGCTCCCCGATGTTCCCCTTCGCGCGTGAACACTGGTGGCAATGGTGGCGCCGGTGAAGGCGAACCCCAGACATCGGAATGGTCGTGCCAGTCGACACTTGCTCCAGAGCTGAAGGACGGTAATTCAGGTGTCCATCTACTAACGGCCTTCGTTTCCTTTTCAGGTTTCCCCTCCCAGTCAACCGTCTGCTCGTGAGTCGCGTCAGCATGGACCTGCCCGGCGAACATGAACTCAGGTCGCATCGGCGTCGTCCCAGGCGTTGAATGGACTGAATGTGGAACAAACAACTCCATAGATGGCGACGACGGCGATGACGAAGACGACGAGTCAGTGGACATGGAACCGGTGGATTGAGAGGCGGATACTGGAGCATCTTCCACGACTACCAAGGATGCTGGTCGAGGTGCTTCGGCGACGGTGGGAGGGGAAGTGGACGAGCCAGACAGGGAGAGCGCAATGGATTCGGGAGCGGATGGCGAGGCGCGGAAACGAAGGTCGACGAGGTCGACTTCGCTGCGACGATCTTCCTCTTCCTTCGCCCGTACTTCGGGAGGCGGAGGCGTGAGGGCACGGTCCTTATTCGTAACAGAGGGAATGTCATCCACGTCTTTGGTCATAGTCGTTGCTGACTCCGTTTCCACTCGAGCTACCCGGACCAATGAGCCCATCGACACGCTTGGCGTAATTGATGGCGTCGTGAGGTCAATGAGGTCACTCCCGGTCGATTTACTGCGACTAAGCGCGATGTGCGGAGGGGTGAATCCGTGAGGCGGTTTGTCAGAATGCGGGGACGGCGAAACGACACGGTGGATGGGTTGGAGAGTGATCACCTCTGCACCATCGCTCGAACTTGAATGGGAGTCGGATCTTCCGTGTCCGAGTTTGGTCCGTCGGGGAAGCGGTGGCGAAGATTTGCTGCGTTGAGGGTACGTGGCAAACCTCGCGCTGTTGAACCCTGGAGACGAACGGGATTTTGAGACGGACGGTCGCGGAGAACCTAAACGTGACTGACGTATCGGAGTGCTTGGAATCAATGGAAGGGAAAGAGGAAGTCCAACGGAACGAGAAGGAGGAGAGGCATAAGGGGACACTGGGTCCTTGTCGTGAAGTGAATAAGGCGGTGAAGGATGCATAGGTGAAGGATGAGCATAGGCAGGCACGGGCGAAGAGGGAGGAGAGAACGGAGAAGGAGGTGGTAGTTGACCCAAAGTGGAGAGAGGTATCAACGGTATTGACGGGGCGTCTGCCGGCTTCACCAGCTCCCCCGTAATATCGTCGCTAACCTCTTCGGAGCGACCGTCATCCAGGACAGTCTGTAACGGCAAGCGCACCTCCCGCACGCCGGGCTCGGCCACTGTTGGAAGAAGTTCAACTTCGGAGCCGTCGAGCTCGAGTGCGCCCATGCGGGTGGTTGCACGCCCAAAGGTAAGCCGGCGGCCAGTCACCCGTATTTTGCATCTCCGGCGAAGAATTACGAGCAGGTATAGGGCGAAGAAGGAAACGCCTGAGTAAGCGAGCAAAGTCGGAAGTGGGGTCATAATGTACTTCGCCTCAGGCGAAGACAGTTCGTCCGAATCCAAACTTTCGGCGGGAGGAGGAATGGTCGCCCGTCTGTGCAGCGGTGCTCTGTTTGTTGGACGCCACTTGAGCTCAGCAAGACAAATGTGAATAGTGAAAATTGGATGTACCTTGCGAGCACGATTACCGCAGAGAGCAGAACGGCGATGGCGGAGGTAAGATTCCTCATTCTGGTTGAGGAAGAACAGGCGACTGACCGTCCGCCAGCAAGCCAATTATCAGTCGCCTCCTCGAGGAGAACACGATGTTCTAACACGTGACCCTGTACGTCTTAGATGATCGTCCCACTTCCAGGCTTGGGTTACAACCTCCGTGCAGCTGCGGGACCCATGCAAATCAACGACACATGCGGCGGCACGCTACAGGATGAATGCACGAGGCCAAATCGTGCTCACTGGCCATATGAATAACGCTGGATGGGCACCGGATGCATGGGATACTCTATATAGCCTTCAAAACGCGCACTATGTCCCGCCGGTCTCACATCGCTGCAGGAATTGCGATTCTTCGAAGCATCTGGCTCGGAAGTCGAGCTGGGCTCCGTTCTAATCCCGTTTCCGTTCATCTCGACGCGATGCCGAGTTCTTGGTGACGTCGGATGCCTTCGATGTTCTGTTCCCAGAAGTACTTGACTTTATCCGATATCCCACCACCGTGGGTTTGAATATCTAGTCTTTCGGGCCCGCTGGCCTTCTCTGGTCGTTCTACATCCTCGTACTGGATTTCTAGTATTTGCCAGAGTCTGACCGAGCGATACTTGAACAAGAGGAACCGCCAGATTCCAGGCACACCCCTACGTTGGCATTAGCTTGTCGATATCTCTTCAAACTTTTAGCGAGAGATCAACTCGTCAATCATCATTCGAACTTGTTCCCAACAGCCAATGCAGATCCGAAGCATTGTCATCTACGCGGATTATCTTGGCTGTCCTTCTGAAAGCTACGCGTTATGCATAAATACCAGCTCATCTCCTCAGGAATCAACCAGAGCATCACAGCATCTTTCCTGTCTCCTCTTCCTCTTCTGTGCGACACCAGTCCCAACCCTCACACTCTTTCAAGACCCCACACTCCTTACAGGTTACATTTCTGTACCGTTAACTTCCTCCCCCTCCGTTATCGCCGTATACTCTAATCTACATCCCGTCAAACCTACCTAATTACTCCAGATCAAATGACACCCCTTCGTTCCCGCTCCCTCTTCCGCTATCTCCCGTTCATAGCCCTCATATCACTCGTCGCCCTTCTCCCGGCAGTCGACGCGGCCCACAACTCCGTCTACCTCATCCGCAACGCCGAAGAGCCCTCCCTCGGCTTCGCAGGCCTTACCCCCGTCGGCCAGAAACGCGCTGACGAGTGTCTCCCAACAGTCTTCGGACCCTCTTCAGCGTATAACATCGGCTTGATCATCGCCTGCACGCCAGATGTCAACACCACTGATTGCCATACTTCCATCGCGACAGCGAATCCGCTCGCTACTGCTCTCAAGCTGACCGTGAATACTCAATGGTGGGTCTTGAAACGCCTTCTAGACTATTGTCAATGAATACTGATTTCGCGTTTTCGTAGCTCTACGATCGAATCCAACACAACCTCCCCTACTTGTGTACCCGATCTCATCAACACCTTCAGCAAGAACAGCGACAAAAGCATTCTTATCGTCTGGGCGAGTCCTCTTATTCCCCAATACACTCCTCGCTAATTTATCGTATTCCGTGTTTAGGACGTCGAGCACATTGGCGACCTCCTAGATGAATTCGATCTAGAGAATGACGAGCCTGATTATCCCGAAGAATGGTACGTTGATCCCCATTTCTCGCCATCCTCGTACTCATTCAACGTCTTTAGGCCTGACATCATCTTCACGCTTCGCAACAACTACTTCATCGGCCAGGAATCGCAGAACTGCCCCGACATCGACGGTCCTTCCACGGGCGCGGCCGCCAAAGCCTCTACCACCTCTTCATTCCGCTCAGCCAGCCTCGGCGCCCCCGCCCTCGACGGACCCAGTACCACCACCGAAGGCGATGCTCCAGTCGAAGGAGAGCCCACTGAAAGCGAGGCACCCACCAGCGAAACTGTCCCCGAACCTGTCACCACCATCGCTGTCCCAGATGCCACTCCCACCGAATCCGCCGCACCAGAGGAGACTCCCTTGCCCTCCGAATCCACTGACCCTGCTGCCGTCCCCGAGCCAACCGCAGCACCGGCTGAGGAAGGCCTCGTCGAGCAGCCTCCCGTGCAGAAGATGAGGCGCAGGCACATGAAGAAGCGCCGTTCCTTCGAGGACAGGTCTATCCATTGAATCTCTGCCGACGTGACCGAATGACTGAAATAATGGCTTGGTAGACTTTACGATCTTTCTGAACAACTCCCGCTATGATGACGAGAACTAGTACACAATACGCCGCCGCCGCTTCTGTCTCTTTGTTTGTGTTTCTTCTTTACTGTTCGTTCCCTTCGTTCTTTCTGTTCGCTGTCGTTTGTCTTTATCTGTATCTTCTCTTCTAGTGTTCGATGATACCCCGAATTGTTTCATTATCCATCCTCTATCTTATACATATTTACTATTAGCCACTTCTTTATACCTATCGAACTCTGTATCCTTCTATGAGTGAATAAAACTGCTTGATGCACATAAAACAATGGCGAATAAATAGACGCGACACGATGCTGGAACAGAACAGAAATAGATACAACAGCCTGTCAGAGGCCGATCTTAATTGGGGCGATGTCCAAAGTGAACCAGACTCATAATGAGTTGCTTGAGGGTGAAAGGTGGACTCGGAGGGGAGGGGACCGTCGTCGGGACATGGTCGGGTGAAGGGGCGTGGTTATCGTGCGCAGAGTCTATAATATGATTGGTCAATCAGAACGGGGAATCCCTGGGCAGACGCAAAACACATACAATATAGGACAGGGGCCATCAAGCGTTCGTCGAAATACAGCGCCAACGACGCTGCGACCATGAATTGTACTGACAATCGGCCCGCGTGGCCGTTGGGCGCAACCTTACAAGTAACGGGCACTCCTTGAACGAGTAGCCCAACTTCAGCGCCGGGGAAGACCTTGCCCGAGTACCCCAAAGCGTACAACGTTTCAGGCGGAACTAAAGATCGTAGGCTCCCCGTATCGAGTATGAAGTTGGTGACTATCGCGGGTTTGTGTGGTATGAATGCGGGGTGAGTGGGCGTCGCCGTTGGTTTGGGCTTGTCCGGGAGTTGGACGGCGAAGCGCCATGCCATGAGGCCTGTTAGGCGCCCGTGAGCGATGCGAATACCAGCGCAAGGCAGGGAGGTGATCTCCGTGGTGAGGGTGATGATGTCTGCCCCGAGAGCCGCATTGAGCTCGAGTCGAGTCGGAACGTCATCGTCTACTGGGGTAAGCCGTTAATGAAACCCCTTCAAGTCGGGGAGGCGCAAATCGGAGACGCACCTGTCACGAAGGCATCATCAAGAGCTGTCGTGCTGCTGTACTTGTATTTCCCGACGTGGGAGTCGCTGCGTGAGACCGACACGCTTGGTGCGTAGGTGTGCGAGGAAGTGGACGAGCGAACGCTTTCCTGCTCATAGTCATTGGAACGGCGCGACTCGAGGCTGGCTTTGCGGAGAGTCTGTGGCGCCCATTTGGATGGCGAGGTCAGTGCAGGCGTTATGGTTCCGGTACTGCTTTCGAAGGATTTGACTGAAGAGTCGTTCTTCCACGCAGGGACGTCCAAACTTGTTGAACGAAGTTTAGGGGGCATCGTCACAATAAGTAGACGTGTTGTGCGGGCGTAGATGGCTGAGAAGGTGCTAGAGCCTGGGATTAAATGTCTGTGGGCTGGGCCAGATAGTCGGATGGTTTCAAGGTAATGATTGGCCGCGTGTATGCAGTGCGACCATGGAATGGAGCAAGGCGTTGATGGTCATTCATTTTGCAAGTAACGCTGGAGATGCCTTCGAAACGTTGCCCCCTGTTACGTAACTAACGCGCGCAGTGCGCAAGGCATGTTCGTGCCCCTTCGCGAAACGTCGCTTTCGATGGTGGCGCGTCTGAGGCTTGCAAAAGGCAACGAGTCGGGAGTTTGCCTTGAAATGTGCAAAGTCATCATGGCAGGTGCCGGCGCGTTGATCAGATGCGCCAGGTTCTTTGTGAAGAATGAATGGGTCCAGTCGTAGCAACAAAGAGTGTCGTGATATAGTGATTCTTGTGATCCTCAGTAAAAGCGTTGAGATTCGCGGTGGTGCTGGTCAGCGGCGAAGAACTTGAAGAAGTGAAGACTTCGGAATCGATGGACCCTGATGGACCCTCTACGCGATCACATGATCTTCAAATTGATTATTGGTGGCGCAGCGCGTGTCCTTTTTAGATTTAAAGGCCCTTTGTCCTTGAGGGTCTACTACTCTCTCGATGCGAAAACGTTCAAAAGGGAACTTTCAAGCCTTTACTTTCCAATCAACCCCCATGTCTACCTTCGCAGGAACACCCAAAGCAACGCCAACTAAACCAGCCACCGCGAACAGCAGCCCAGCCCCGCCGAACTTCTTCAATACGGCGTCTGACACCACATTTACCTGGAACCAGAGTGGAAAGAATACTGTGCCAGTGCCTCTCACCAGTGGTGCTACTAAGACTCCTGCTGCGACTCCGAGGCCAAGTGCGCCGAGCGCGACGACGAACGCGAACGCGAACCAGAGCACGAGCTCGGCTACGCAACTGTTCAAATTTAATATCCTCACTTCGCCCAGGGTCACCATGTCTGCTCCTTCTCCTTCCGTCAGCAGCACCCCAGTCGCACTCACCAAAGTCCCTACCATGCCACCCACGCCCGTAAGAAAGCACGACACTTACTACTTCACGGATGGATCCGTCGTTATTCAGGTATGTTTGTCACCTGCTGTTACATCGAAATATTGGCCTTAATATTCGTCTTACAGGTTGACGAGGTGCTATTCAACCTCCACCAGTCGATCTTGACGCTCCACTCGAAGCAGAAATTCGTCGAGCTCGGGTTAGCGTTTCGCACCTACAACGCGCCACTCGTCCTCAAAGGCGTCAAATTGAAGGACTTCGAGTGCCTCTTGGGTGTTCTCTACCCGCAGTACGTACCCATCTCTCTCAAAACGTATCTCAAAACACTAACCACCACTTCCTAGGACTCTCGGCATTGAAGAAGAAACGCGGACCGTGGAGCAGTGGGTATCCATCATGAAGCAGGCGCATATGTGGGGCATCGAGCCCCTCAAGCAGCGCACCGCAAAGCACTTGACCACCATGTCCATGCCCCCCGCCGAGCGCGTCAACCTCTATCAGCACTGCGCAATGGGCACCTCCCCGGACCTCCTACCCGCGCTGCTGGCGCTCAGCCAACAGGAGGCGCCGGTCGCACTCGAGGACGCGAGGTTGCTAGGGCTGGAGACGTTCACGAAGCTCGTGCGCATTCGCGAGAGGCGGCTCACGGACGTCGCGTGGGGTGTCGAGGCGGAGAGCACGAAGACTCTGCTGCCCGGCCTTATACTGGAGGATATCCTTGGCGTGAGCGCGGACAAGCCCGTTGCGCAGACAGGTGAGTTCTCTGTGATCGTTGGTAGATGACATGGAAATGACTAATTTGTAGCTTTGCTGGAGGCACGGGGGTCACTAAACGACGGGAGCTCACCGAAAACGAAGTCTTGTTCTGTACTTGCATCTTCATTCTCTTCCTCTTCGCCTTCATGTTCACCCTCTACCTCATCTTTTGCTTCCTCGCCTGGCTCTTCTTTGGATGACGACGCAGTCAAAGTCGAGAAGCCTGCCAATGATGAGGCGGACGATTCAGGCGACTCGGACGCCTCTGACGCCTCCGACGTGTCGGATGAAGATTAATATACGGTCATTTACTTCCCTACATCTACGCACCCGTAATTATGCACGCTACGTTTAAATGCTCTGCTCGTCTGTCTGATACTTACTACTTACTAGTGACTTACTGTTTACTGCATATTGTGTATCTGCTTCTTGGATACTATTGAATATTGAGTAGTAATCTGATTCTGCATCTATCTACCTACGCTTGGTGTTTATACTATTTCGATGCTGAGTCCCGATTGAGTGCCTTCTAGGTATTAGCAAGAAGCTCAAAGGCCATCCCCCCTGAGTGTAATAAAGGGGATTGAAAGTGTGAATTCACGCTTCACTCCTACCCCTTTCCTCGTTTCAACGACGGTATCCCAACCAGTGGCTTGTTGTAGCTGTGATAACACGGTCTCCGATTTGCACGACCTCTGATGACGCCCCGCTGCAATGTATTTCCAACCCGTAGCCTGGCTGCCTGGGATTTCGAGAGGGATTCTATTCATAGAGGACGCTTTCATCAAGTAGTGAGTCATCCGAAGAGCGGAACACCTTCGACACTAACAGATGTTAGTTTGTTGCATGGACTTCTTCCGATTTTCGAGCTTCATTCCGATTCCCGCAGTGCGGATTGCAATTGTCTACCCGCCCGTCGTCATGCGCCGGGATGTACTTTGCGCTACGCTAGCGGAAGGTAGTAGCGGCCTGCCTAGGGGAAGTGGGTACTAGAGTCGTTCGTATAAAACACTGGTTGTAGCCGCATAAGTCATCAGCAGTCTTTCCACCCATATCGTCGCCAGCACGAATACACTATCCCAGCAACAGCCATGTTCAAACAACTCTTCCTCCTCGTGATCGCAGCTTCCATGGCGTCGGCCCTCAACGTCAACCTCCTCGCTGCTCGTGCGACGACCACCTCTACGACCACCTCCACCGGCACCTCCATTACTTCCACGAGCACTTCAACTGGCACCACCACCGTAGGAGGAAGTTCTAGTTCGTCCGTTAGTTCGAGCGCTAGCACGTCGACGACTTCCATTCCTCCGCCCGCTGCAGGCGTAGCCATTCATCCGAACGGCAATAATGCTAAGTGCATGGACGTACGCGGCGGCTCTGTCGCTAATGGCACGCCAGTGCAAATGTCTGTCATTTTTCCAGCCCCTCTTTATATTTGTTCGACATTCATTTGCATTACAGCTATGATTGCAATGGCACGAATGCGCAGAAGTGGACCATCCAAAAGGGGCAGACCAAAGTTAGACTCGCTGGGACAAACTTCTGCCTCGACGCTGGTGGAAGTAAGTAAGCCAACCATCTCGCAAAGCTAATGCTAACAATCCATTTGGTAGGCCCGGGCAATGGCGTTGGCATGAAGATTTGGACATGCTACGATAACCTCGCCGCTCAGGAATGGTTCTACACCGGAGACAACCGCATTGCCCTGTTCAACAGAGGTCTGTAGCTTAACATTTTGCCTGTTTGTCACCCATCTGACTTATTTGTACTCATGCAGGACAATGCCTTGATCTCAGCGGTGGAAGGTTGAGCAATGGTAATCAACTTCAAACCTGGAGGTGCACTGATTTCAACACCAACCAAATTTGGAGCACGTAGGACTTAGTGTAGCAGCATGCACGGACCATATTTTACTACCTTTCGTTTCACCTTACTTCTTCACGTATCTCTGTAAAACACTACGCACAGCCGTCATTGGAATGATTTTTTTTGTAACTCCTTTTCACCTTGGAAGTAAACGAACAACGCATGACACAAGCACAAATAACCCTCAACAACTTCTACCGCCGCCACATTGCTTTCTACACTCAATGGCGATATGCAAACAGTGTAGACCCATGCCATCGTTTTCCTTTCTGCGCTGCTTGTTGCTAACCGGAGGCCAACGTGCTACTCTCGTGGTGCATATTCATCCAACCAACTTCAGCATTGTTCCACGAGGATTGTTCAGAAACTAAGCTAGAAAGGGGTTGCAATACTGTAGGCATCGAGTAGTTGCGATCCCTAGCTGCAAACCGATGTTCCGAAACCACCACGAATTTCTAAACGGCTACTCGCGATGTAGCTTGAAATTTAGGTTTTCTTTCGGAAGGGGGACAATCTTCGCGCGACAGTCATCCCGAAAGATACAGGCATTCCCATTGGTTCGAACTTCGCTACCGCCGTAACCCATCCGTTCCGCCGCGCTTGACTCACGCCGAAGCGATACTTCCCTCGACAAAAGCTTATTATCCCCGTTGCGCGTGGGGGATGGTCGATCGCCGTACTCGGAACTTGGCATCTGATTGAGGATTGGTGGGAGGTGCGCTCGTCCCAGTGAGTGAAGGTGAGTGCATTGCCTTTTGACTTTCGTTCCGAAGCACGGATGATGTGTCGGCATGTAGTATCCGCTCTTTAGGAGGCCTCTCACTTCCGAGGTCCACCGGTGTGTTAGGAGATTTCGAGGACGTGTATACAGCGAGGGGGTTTCGTATATATACTCGTTGGTCTTGGTTTACATTTCCCCAGCAACTCAAGCTTCACCTGCTTCAACAAATTTTCCTTTTGCCTACTTCACCAACATGCACAGCAAAATCATCGCCGTTGTCTTCGTCGCCGTGTCTATGGTCTCGGCCATGGATCTCAACCATTTGGCCGCACGCCAGGCAACGACTACCACCACAACCTCCACAACCTCGTCGGCCACTACTACTACAACCAGCACCGCCACTACAACTTCGAGCGCCTCGACCACCGCTGCCTCATCATCGGGCACGTCTAGTGTGGCTTCGTCTACGACAACGACAGTTCCAGTGGTCACCGGTGTGCCTATCCACCCCAACCGCAATGGCAGCAAGTGCATGGATGTTCGCGGCAACACACTTGCCAACGGCACTCCAGTCCAAATGTGGGCATCATCTATTTTATAACAACTTCACCCGTCTGACCCTTTACTTAGCTACGATTGTAATGGTACAGGGGCGCAGAAGTGGGTCGTGCAAAAGGGCCAGACTAAAGTGCGCCTTGCGGGCACGAACTTCTGCCTTGATGCTGGAAGTAGTGAGGACCATCCCTCAAACTTCCACTTCACCTGTTTCACCTCGTTTAGACCCAGGAAATAGCATTCGCATGAAGATTTGGACATGCTACGACAACCTGCCCGCCCAAGAGTGGTACTACACAGACGACAACCGTATTGCTCTCTTCAACAAAGGTGAAGCACGCTGCCAAAGGGTCGTTGAATTTGATAACATCTAACTCCCTCTCAGGCCTATGCCTTGATCTCACAGATGGCAGATTGAGCAACGCCAACCAGTTGCAGACATGGAAGTGCACCGACTTCAACATAAACCAAATTTGGACCGTCTAAAGATATCATTTACTATCCTCCTTCAGGCAGATGGGGATATTATACACTCCAATCTATCCACTCGAGTACATTTTTCTAGCCCTTTGTAACCCTCTTCAATGACAAATTCCTTGTCTTCGTAATACAATCCCAATTTATGCACCCATTCTTACAAAAAACTTTGAACCGACTAAATCCCCTTTTCTGCTCGAAACCTTTTAGGGGCAAGGTTGCACGTGACCGCGCAACTCCATTCGCTGCTGTTTGTTGACTCCTGCCTCCCAAAGTCCGACAATCACCTATCATGAATTAATGACCTCCCTCCAGTTAGGTTCTGGTCCCTCTCCCTGGCACAGCTCAGATATGAAGCTTCCAATCGGTGAGCTTGCACGCTACGATGTGCAGTCCTCTACGGCGCAGAGTTATTTTATCAACAATCTTGAGCTCCTTATCGACGACACGGGAACGGCTGTCTATAGGGGATCACTAAAACTACCTGATAGTCTAGAGCTTGAGAAAGTCGTGGTTAAGACAGACTTCTTCGCTGAAACTCTGCGACAAAGCGCTTTCCAACACGAGGTCGACATGTACGAGTTCCATCTATCTAGCCTACAGGGCCTATCGATACCGTACTGCTATGGCCTATTCCAGCATAAAGGCGAAGGAGATAAGGTCTCATCTTTCCTTATACTTGAGGATTGTGGTGATCGGATCAAAGACGTTAGCAGTTTGACAAACTCGTTCAAGTAGGTCACATCTTCCATCTCGTGAATGTCGTTGACTCAGTGTTTGCGGGCAGGCTGAAGGCACTCGATGCGCTATATGAGATCCACTGTGCGGGGTACACCCATGGCGACCTTTCCTTGCACAATATCACCAATAGAGACGGGGAGCCATTCTTCATCGACCTGGAGACCGCTGAACCTCACAAGTGTGAAATGACGGAGAGAATCATCGTTGGGGAGGAGAGGAGACGTATTGAGTGTGATGAAATCGATATATGCTGTATGCTACTTGAGATTTGGGCAGATGGTACGAGTAGAACCGCAAGTTCCTCTCCCAGCGTCAACTAACTCTGTCATTAGTGGACGTCAAAGTAAAGGATCTCTTCGTATTTCGAAGAGCATACCTCCGGAGGGAGAATATAGATTTCTTGCTCTCTCTTCTCATTCATCGCAACAGGAACACCGAAGTATTCCGCCCGTTCGCTGAACAGCTAGTAGAGAAGATTGAGGCAGAACGAGAGTATTATCGCAACATTCCTCCGGAAAAGCGCCTCATACCACCACCAGCTCCCAAGTAACTGTTGGTAGCTCCGTCAACTACTCCGTATTTCTTCGCGCAATTTCTATGCAATACGCAAAATCGAACTCCCCTCCTGTTTGAAGTCTCTCCCAGCACGGGAGAGAAGTCGTTCATTGGTGAGTTGAGGAGAGATGTTTGGTGCGCTACGATGCGGTGCGCTGTGTTAGTGCGGGCTTGGGTAAATGGTGCCAATGCTGTTCCCCCCTTCGTTCTACACTAATTACATTGGCCAAAAGGGACTGTTTGCTATCATCGCCTATCACAGCAAGGACGCCCGTATATGGAAAGAACATTGAAGCCAAAAGGAGGCACTATCGTAGTATCCTCTCTGAATAGCCCCTCATTGCACCGGATTAACCCTTCAAACCTGTCTTATTATCTCTCTTCCAGCTGTCTCCAATTCCAACTTCATGTGTTCAGTTGCTAAGTAAGCTGTCTTTTCATCTGGTCGCCACTGCGGCGTGGCCGTCGGTTCGGTCGTACCGGAAGACGCGCCCCAGAGATCCCTAGTGCTGGATCCTTACTGAAGCGCAGCGCCGCAGTCTTGGTCGCCAATTGTGCACATTGGTGAAGAGATTCGATTAGAGGTGACGTTCTGATAACGATCGGCAGAATGGCGCAAATGGCTCACAAGACCCCGATATCGTCAATTTCGGAGAAATCCAGTCAATATCGTTGGAGTACCCGTCGTCTTGCACACCTTCGGCCCCACTCTCCAGCGTCCTTTGTACCAGAATATATGGAGCAGGTTCAAACCGTGAGGATAACGCACCTTATTTGCTCTCTATGGCTGAAATATCGGATAAAGTTTGGCCAGAGACCCCGCTCCTATGTATCAAAGGGTGAGGATGATCTACCTACCGTTGTCGCAGCATGACTTCCCTCCCGACGTTGAAGCGCTTCCGCCCTCGCAGCCTCGGAAGAACTGTTCAACCACAAGGCGATTATCGCTTGGCCTACGCTCAACTGACAGTAACTTCTATATAGCATTTTGTTGCCCCCCGCGGCTCCGCACAAATTCGGTTAGAGTGTCTAGTATAAAACGAGCGCAACTCGGGGAGGTAAACCGTCAATTAAAACAACTTGTCAAAATGAAATCCACTCTCGCCTTGTCATCACTAGCGTTCGTGGGCAGTGCGTACGCGCACACGATCTTCCAGGTACGTCCTTTCACGCATGTCCTAAATCTCAATATGCTGAGGAAAGGCAACAGGAACTCTGGGTAAACGGGGTCGCACAAGGCCACAACGTAGGCATCCGAGTTCCAACTTACAATGGAGTATGTCTTACATTCGGATTACGAAGTTGCCGCCAATCATAACTATGTGGAATAGCCCATCACGGATGTTACCTCCAACGATGTCATTTGTAACGGCGGCATTAACCCATTCTTGCAACCCATGTCTCAGGCCATCATCAATGTCCCTGCTGGTGCGAGCGTAACCGCTGAATGGCATCATGGTGGCTCGGGACCTGACCCGAACGATGCATCCGATCCCATTGATCCCTCCCACAAGGGACCTATAATTGCCTATCTGTACGTCCGATTCGCTAACAACGTTGCGACGACCGAGCGCTAACCCCGCGCGCAAAACAGTGCGAAAGTTCCATCTGCCCTGCAAACCGACGTGACTGGCCTCGATTGGTTCAAGATCTACGAAGACGGCTACGGGCCGGGCACGGAGTGGGCTGTAGACAGACTCATCGCCAACGATGGTCTCGTCACCTTCAAGATTCCTCAGTGTATCCCGAATGGAGAATATCTTCTCCGTGTTGAACTAATCGGTATGTATGTTGCAAATCCGTTTCCCAGTTTGAGAGTTAACTCGTTTGATTCCAGCCCTCCACGGCGCGGGCTCTTACCCAGGTCATTTTAAATATTTTCACTCGTCGCCATTTTGATGTTAATGTACCTCTTCTTATATACAGGTGCCCAACTTTATGTGAGTTCCACAGTGACTCGTAGCCAGCCGTAACGCTGAGTAGGATCACAACAGATGGAATGCGCTCAACTCCGGATCACTGGTGGTGGGAATGCAACACCTTCCCCCATTGCGCACTTCCCTGGTGCCTACAGTGGTACGTTTACCTCGAGAACCCAAAGGAATGCATACTTACCTTGCGTAGGCACCGACCCTGGCATCCTCATCGGCATTTACTATCCTCCAGTCACGAACTACACTATTCCAGGTATGCAATACGTACCGATGGGAGCGAACTTAACTCAGGGATTCATTAGGACCTGCTGTTTTCTCCTGCTGAACAACCCCTGCAACTTCTCCCGTTGTCGCTCTCCCTGGTTTGGAAGATGCCGACTTGTACCTTTGTCTACACCCTCAATGAATTTGTTCTCAAATGTCTTGATAAATCCACATGCCATTTCGTGGTCCATATATTCTTGGCGCCTAAATGTCGCGCAATAGCGACCCACGGCGTGGATATGAATGGAAGTATGTTAGAAATCACAGTGAAGACTACCAGTAGCTCGGCGATGTAGCTGCTAGCCCGTCGCATTGTGACCTGACCACAGCATTACTATGCATTCCGCATGGTTGCGCAGAGAAAGGTGAGTCAGCGTAGAATTCTGTTGAGTTGAACCAGCCTGATGGCAGGCGTTGAACTACAGGGACAATCACGACGAGGGATGTTGATTCTTTAACCTTGAGTTAGCGGTGCACTTGTCTGATCATGCCCCGCCGGCCACTTCGATTTCACAATGAACACAATATATGACTCCAGTTAGATTCGTCAGTTCGGCAAAAGCCCAGCAGCAAGTGCTACATGCGAATGCACTTGATTTTCGTCAGCGAGAACATGGCCTAGAAAGACGGGCATGCATTCTTAGAAGGATGTATCCACTGGCTTCACACAGCGTCCATACTGCTACTGTTCCTGCCCGCAGAGCAATCAGAATTGTCCACGAGAAACTCGGGGGACAATCATTAGCGAGAGGTATATAATAGCATGCACGCTCACTTAACACCCTCAGGTTGCGATCTCTTCTCTTCAAAGTCCTAGCAGCAGCATCTTCGGGTCATCACCAGTCACTACAATGAAGTTCTCCTTCGCCGTCGTTGCTTCCTTGTTCTTCGCCGCCCAGGCCGTTGCACTACCCGCTGAGCTCAAGGACGCTGAGGCTGCCAATGTACGGATATTCACACAGCTACTACTTTCTTTCATTGTGCTGACTATATACGCTTCCTTTAGGTTGCTCATGGCTGCCCCAATGGCAACAGGGCCACACCTTTATACCGAGCATTCAACCCATCGGTCACTGACCACTTCTACACTACCAACGCTGTAGAGGTTCGAAATGCTCGTGGCTATCAGCAGGAGGGCCAGGCTGGTCAAGTTTTCTCCCGCCAGGAGTCTTCAACCCTTCCATTCTACCGCCTTTACAACCCATCGAACGCGAACCACTTCTACACCACCAACCAATGGGAGGCAGATAATGCTGCTAACACCCTTGGCTACAACCGCGAGGGCGTTGCCGGCTACATCTTTGGTGCACACATCTGTGGTTCCGTTCCATTGTACCGTTTGTACCAAGCTGGCTCTGTCAACCACTTTTATACCACCAACCAGTGGGAGGCCGACAACGCTGCCAACACCCTTGGTTACACCCGTGAAGGTATCGCTGGATATATCCTCCAGTGATCGCCTATGTCATTTGCTTTCTGATTGAACCAAGGTAAGTGATATATAAACAGATTGCAGCAGGAATCTTCCTGATGTCTTACTTAGAGCCAAAACCCCAAAGGAATTGTGTATGATTGGTGTTTCAATTGTCCATCCATCGCTATAATACTCTGAGCCGCTGCACTGCTCTTCTTCATTCATAAAATTCTTCAAACACGACCCTTTGTTATCTCGGATTTGAACCTGCGGCCTTACGCCATTGTGATTTCCAAGTCAGGACACAGTTACCGCCAGTAAACATCAACTTACATATATCCTCCACGTCTTTCCCTGGGCGCTCCCACCAATGCCTCCAACAGTCATCGTCGTCGAAATTCTTGATTACGATGGGGACACCGAAACCTCTAACCCAACGCAGAGATTCACACTCATCATCTTCTACGTCTATGACAACCAGATTTGTCACTGCATAAAAGAGCCTGCGAACCACGGCTGTCCTTGGCTGATCAGATCCAAGAACTTGTATATATTTCAAGTTAGTTCTTGAGAATTCGGCCAAGACAGACGCCTCAGGCATCTAGACCACGAGGAAGTTAGCTTCACGGGTAAGTAAGGCGCAGTGACGAGCGTACTGAGTAGCCTCCGCACAAAGTAATTTGAAGCTACTCTAGATTCGGGAGGCAGGGCGCTAAAGTGGCGAAGTTGGCGTCTTGGAAGGCTAAGGTGCGGATGGAGGGGAGATGCGTGACAGTATGTCCCACAGTAGGGCTGTCAGAGTGCCGAAGAATTGTAAGGTTAAGTACTGAAGGCATAGTATTCTCAATTTGTAGTGATGCGTCGAAGACCGCTGCTAGTGAACGAAGGTTTGGGAGCGTGCCAGATGTTAACCCAGTGGTGTAGTCACTGGTACTGCTACCTGGGAGTGTGATGGACTCTAATGTAGGATGGTACGAAAGAAGGTGCGAGAAATCCTCCGAGCAGAGTTGGCGGTCCAGGATGAGATGTGTAAGTTGTGCGCTACGTGGGACTAGAGATAATACTCCAGGGCTGGCGGCTTGGCGAGTTAAGCAGAGGCGTCGGACATTGACTAGGTAAGGTATTATGTGCTCAACTGCCGGCGGTCTGCTGTAACGTCGAACGCCACATATTCGTAGAAAGTAGGTTGCGAAAGTTGTAGTGAACTGGACACCCGGGTTCGTCTGTATGTTGCGGCGCAAGGTGGAGATCGAGCGACAACCGAAGTGTGAGCTCAAATGGAAAGATATCTCTTTGTAGAGTGGTCGCAAGGCAATCGCGTTAAATTGACGAGACACGACTAGCAGCTTTACCAAAGTCTCGGGTTCATTGACTTGGTTCACAATGGCAAAGAGAATTTCATTCGGTAGCATCAGCATATCGATCTAAAGGGATGAGCTTCCAATGAGATTTGAGATGTTTGGCATGGGTGCGTACCGAAGTCGTATTGTCAGTGTTGCAGGAGGTTGTGCGTACCGCCATGAATCGAGTCACTGATGTCGGGCGCTTCGCCCGTGTGAAGGTGCTCAGCGCTCAGGAGTCAGGGGGACTGAAATGGATTTAATCGTATTTCTGCGAAGTCAAATTAGTCGAGTAGAGTAGCCAATGGCACTTGTGTGAGGGAGGGAAGGTACTCGACCAAAATTTGGTCTAGTTTGAACCTGAGCCTTCAAAAGTAATTCATTGCTGCAGTGGAGACACAAGTATGCTTGATTTCAGGGTCGTATCGTCAGTATTCCTGATTGTTAGATACATTGAGAGTACTAAAAGGAGGGAAGGTTAGCACAGTCTCAGCAAATGTGAGGGCATATAATGACGAACATATTCGCTTTGCGCCGTGCATGTCGTCCCAGCGACACAGACAGTAGGACCCGTGTAACTAAATACACATCAAAACTAGACCGGACAGATTTTGATAAAAGGAGTGCATACCCAATGCCACCACATTGTCCCCATTGTCCGACAGTAGGCCCAGTGGGTTCAACTGGACGAGCAGATGATGTGCTTGTTGAGGTGATAGGTGGTGTTGGAACTACTGAGCTAGAAACCGGAATAGCAGAAGATGTAGGCGCTGTTCCATTGCAAGAAAAGACAGGAGGCCCTACAAGGCATCCGTGAGCTGAGCTCGCGAGACTGTAGCTAGCGTGGTGCACACCTGGAATGACGTAGCTGGTGAGCGGAGGCCAGTAGATACTGATCTTGATGCCGGGGTCAGTGCCTATGAAACGCCAGGCCCATGAGCACGGCGGTTGCTTGGGTTTATGAAGCAACTGTACCGCTGTAGGCACCAGGGAAATGAGCAATTGGGAAGGGTACTGCGTTACCACCGCCAGTGATTCGGAGTTGAGCACATTCCATCTATCGGATACCCCGGTCAGCCGTGGCAGATTTAAATAGACAGTCCATGAACTCACATAGAATTGAGCGCCTGTATTCGAGGAGAAGTCTATCGGCATCAAAATGTACGAAAGTAGACAGATATGCACTGACCTGGGTAGGAGCCGGCTGAGTGAAGGGCTAGAGTAGGCGGGATCAATACTGGCTCCATAAACTAGATGTAGCGCAAACATACCGATCAATTCAACGCGGAGGAGATACTCTCCGTCAGGGATACACTCTGGGATCTTAAACGTAACCAAGCCTTGGTTGGCAATAAGCCTGTCCACAGCCCACTGTGTTCCTGGTCCGTAGCCGTCTTCGTAGATCTTGAACCAATCGAGGCCGGTTACATCGGTTTGTAGAGCAGACGGAACTTTGGCGCTGTTTCGTAGTGAGAGTTTAAATACGGTCAACGGGAAGTGATTTGCAAACATACAGATATGCTAAAATGGGACCCTTGTGGGTAGGATCAATGGGGTCGGAGGAATCGAGCGGGTTTCTTCCCCGAATTTGGTGGTGGAATTCAGCCGTAACGTCTGCACCGGCGGGGACGTCAATGATAGTCTGGGACACGGGCTGTTGATATGGGTTGATTCCGCCGTTGCAAATGAGGTCGTTTGAGTTAACATTCTCAATGGGCTGTTCAGAGCGAGAGCCGGGTTAGACGAGGAGTATAAGATATAATACAGAGGTACGCACTCCGTCGTAGTCCGGGACTCGAATGCCAACTTTGTGGCCCTGCGAGACACCGCTTACCCAGAGTTCCTGGATACCTGTGTGAGTGCGTGAGCGTTTGTGGGAGGCGAAGAACGCACCTGGAAAATAGTATGCGCATAGGCTGTCCCCAGGAAGTAGCCCAAGGATGCAATGGAAAGGATAGACTTCATCTTGATGAGTCGCTGAAGGTGCCTCCTCAAGTAGGATCTGTTTTATACTCGGCACTGACCTTGACCTTGGATGTGACCGAGGAGGTTTCCTCGTCTTGGTATAGGGCATAAACAAAGGATGCGCTGTTGCCACTGCCACCGTCGAGTACCACAACAGGGTACGAGTTGCAGCAACGGGGAGCATAACGAGGCCGTCCAAGCGATGATTGGCCTGTGGTAGTCAGGTGTCCTGAGAATGAGGCACTCGCAAGCGTAGAGCCGCTGCAATTTCGGGAGGGGGTCGATGATACGACCTCGTACTACCTGGTGAATGGTCCGTCCTTGTCTTACGGCGACGTCAGCGAAGGCTTGGCTGTATTTTATCCGGCGTTTCGCCACAATGAGAGAGGATTGAACATTTGTGGGGGACGATAATGGTGGGCAGAAGAAAGGGTAGGATAAATTCATGCTTTGGCCCAGCTCCTCATATACTGACACAGATTTACACGGGGATATTGGGTGGAGTATTGGGAGAGGAGCATGCGTTCCGAGGGACTTGAGTGAATTTCACCGAAGTTGACGATACCATTGCTTTATGAGCCCTTTTCGCCGTGTTATCGGAAAGACACATAGTCATACGAGATTGTAGACTAGTTTCTAGAACGGCATCTATGAGACTTCTGTTTTAGTACTTGGAGAGCGGTTGCTCACCAAGAATTTGCCCCTTCCCCAAAGCTGACAGGCCGGTGGCGAGTACATTGACCATTACCTTGATACTAAGCCTGCACGATAACTACTGGGGGGACGTCGCTGGGATATATCGTGAGTGACCCTATGACTGTGTTGATGATACAATGTCACATTTCTGCGATACTTTCGTCCGTCCCATCATGTCGCGTCCGGTAATTGCTGGGAAAGAAGTCTCTGCAAGTGAAGCCTTGAAGACTCATTGCTCTGCTTCCCGAGTAAGCAACGCACCTACTCGTTAGCATCGACGACGTCCTTTCTCGCGTGCTCTTCCGCCTGCACTCGTTTTAGGGCAGGAAAATACTTCCAAGGCTAGAGAAGGGAGTTCATCGAGGAAATTTCCAGTAACCATATCTTTGATTGATGGCCCATCGAATCCTCAGGCCTTATCATCCGAGTCCTCGCTGTGCAGTCACTGCAGTGGAATAGGTTGTTGACTCGCCAGGAAGATGTTGCAATTATGGGCGCCTAATCCGCACGAAAATGGACTTCTTAGGCGCTACGCTACCGTCGCTTATCTTTCCTTGTTACAAGCCACGGTGCACACTGCACAGGGATTCCTTGCGGACTCCTCTTCATACAATATGAGATCTCTTGCGATGTATCATGACCTTCTCCCAAGTTTCCCTGAAAGACCCGTGCAGTACAGCCCGTGCAGCGGTCTCTCTAGGGCCCAATTTCTGGTACCTGGAGTCGACGGTGGTATGTAAACCGTACCACCCTCATTAGTACAACAGCGTTGCCGACTCATTATTCAAAAACAGATATACTGCTCGAGCATAGTTTCATGGCATCGCGCGGCGGTGGCGTTCATATTCTTTTGCTCCTGGATCTGGTCTACTTTTGGTCTGCTCAGCCTGCGCAGCCAGTCGAAGGGATACCAAACATTGCCCCTCGAAGATCAACGTTGCATATGTTTTAATTGTTGGGGGGCCATGTGTCAATTTATTGAGCCGTTCTAATTGTCATTAACCTTACAGGAATGTGTAGTATACCGCGAGGCCGAGTAGCCGACATTCTGCGATCGAGCTGGCACAGAATAGTTAGGAACACGGGGAAACTCGTACTACTCCGAATGGCTAACAGACCTAAGTATGGGAAGCCATTTACAGCAGCTCCAAGCTTTTGAACATTTCAGGATGTTCGTTTGATGTTTAGTGCCACCCTCGCCGGTTGCGTTGGTGAGTGATTGATTCCGGGTTGGGTCTAGGACTGAAGTGGTAAAAGGGCCGCGCCGTGTCAATAAAGAACAAAAGCACGTCAGTCCTCAGGCCTCTTCTGTTGCCAGACCTCACAGCGAGTTCTCCATCTACATAATCTGCTGTCTCTCCACTAATTAGTCTCTAGATGGTATCACAAACGAGGGAATAGCCGGCCACATCAACTCAACTTAGATCAACTTCTAGTCTTGCTGAACATGTGGAATCTAGCGAGTAGTTTCTTCGGCACGTCGTCACCCTTCCGGGAGCGAAATGCAGAAACCACAGCACAAGGTATCCCTTGCTTCCTTGGGTATGCAGTTCCACTAGGCTCCGGAGCGCGACTCCCCGAGGTATCCGGTTTTACCCACTTGCGATCGTCCATATACGACACAAGGTCGCGACGTCCGGATGCTAGCGGGTGTCCATCAGCCAAGCGTCGAGCGTCGAGCGTTCTGCGTAAATCGTCGGATCTCTCGGTGCAATTCGCAGCATCAAACACCAATGCATGGTTCACCTAAACATTTCCCGTCGTGTATTCCGTTTACCCCAAAATACGACTGATGCGCTCCAAGGCACGCCTACGTTGCTATAGGCTGTACGGATAGCGCGGTGTTACACCATGATTTGCCGGCCAGTTCAAAATTTGGAACTCGAGAGAAGGACGAATAGTCCTTACCGTGCACACAAAAATATATTCCCTCGGGTATCGCAGGCCCAGGGGTAGTTTCGATATACTACGCAGGGCGAAGAATCGTCTCCGGCAGGTAGTATATACAACGTACTTCAGCTTCTCGAAAAGGGAGACGAAGAGGCGGTGGCGGCGGGGAGGATGAGCTTCTCTGAAAGAGAGGAGTACATCTCGTGGCCGCCACGCAATGTAGAAACTCCAGGGAGATGCTCCTCCGTGTCGATGATGGTTCAAGCTCAAGGGAAGCTCTGAAGAAGCTTCTGAGTTCGGGTTAGGCGTCCATACTTACGTCTACCCCTCTTCTCTCCTTTCCTACTCCTATCTATCCATACTGAGTCTTCCTGACAGCAGAACGCTGGAGGATCTTGCAGTCGAGCTGAGGTTCCCTAGCGTTGCATCCATACTAGCCACGAAATTATAATACCGAGGGCGTCCGGGGGCAGATGCAAATGGGTAACGTACAAATATCGCAGTGTATCTACAGATGCCACACATAAGCGAATATTGATCCAATATTTATCCCAAGGAGAAGATGGCGCCACTGTTCAAGAGCATAAATTCGTTGCAGAGCGCCAGGCGTGCCTGCGATTCGGATGAAACAAGCGGTAGCATAAAGTAGAAGCTGGAAAGAATCCAATGGCAATTCAACGAAACTTCCTGGGGAATGATTGGGAGGCCATAATCGTATTGCGGTCAGAAGGGTTCCTCTATATAGTTGCTCGTGAGCGGGATCAATCTGCATTCAGCCTTTCCTCCGTTCGTCCATTGGTTGTCGTCGTCCGATCACGACAATCACGGTGGGATCGCCCAACGCCAAATAGACACTCAAGTTGAGTCAGAATTCAATCAATAAGATTAATCCGAGTGGTATTCAATACAATTGCAACGGGGAAATATAGTAACGGCGCAATGGACGGTGGTATAAGACAGGAAGAAATACACGAAATCCGGATTCCAGAAGGTAATGATAATAAAAAGAGTGTGTCGTTAGGTTATGGCGAAAGGGAAATAAGGAGATTGGGTGTTCCAAAGGTCAATTGAGGTCGAATGGAGACAGACGTGGGATTCGGAAGTGGATGGAACTGCTGCACGCAACATTTCCAAAACCTCTAAACCTCCGCGAAGTGAGTAATAAATGTACGTATGTACTGAAATGTGATACATCATCTATGAATTCCTTGTGAATGGATATCCTGCCAGGGTCGACGGCCAAGTGGTACGTTCGGACCGCGAACAGCTGTGCGCAACATTGCACGACGTCGACCGCGACCGCAGGGATGCGAACAGTATTGGGAGGGTTGAGTAGGGGATGGAGTGCCTAAAGACCGCAAAGGGTCAATAAGATGGTATGGTGATATGGAGGTATGATACAAATCCAAAAAATTCAATATCTTCAGAAATCCTCGATTCCGAATCCACAGCGCAAACGGGGAGAGAGAAAGAAATGGTGATAAGTGATAAAGAAACCAAAGACATGAAAGAAAATGAGATGGATAGAATGAGGTGACACAAATGCAATGAGAGTGATGGACATCGAAAAACTGGACTGAATGATAGACTTGAATCAAGAAGACACAAGAACAAAATAGAAACCAAAAATCGAGCAGGCTGCTCGTCCTCCCTCCACGCCCTCTCCGATCGTCCTTCCAATGTAGATCGTTTTCCGCTCAGAGCACTGCGGTTTTCTGTCCCGCCCCTCCGACGCCGACTGCCCTTCCCAGCATCGGTGCACTAGGAACCCTCATCCGGCTCGTCACACTACTTCGGTAGACCATCCCGGTTCCCGTCCGAGGTTTCGGCTTGCCGATTGCACTCTCTCCTGACGCGGGTGTCGACAGGGTCACTGACGACTTCGACATCGACGCGCTCAATCCAACATTACCAGTACCGGTTCCATTATGACCACTCGCAACACTAACGCCACTCCCGAAGCTCCTGCCTAGCGTATTAGAACGCTGACCTAAAATACCAACAGCATTATGTTCAGCAGAGTAACAAATAGATGATGAAAACGAAAACGCACTGTATGAGGTCAACACGGCAGGCGAGGAAGAAGGAACAGAGGGAACAGGGACAGGGGAACGATCACCTCCCCCGACACCTCCATTACCGTTTCCGCTGCGCATACTGGAGTGTCGAGGCAACTGCAAGGGCCTGGGGATTCTATGCCCACCCACGCTCGCAACTGGCGTCGTCGTACTCTTCACACTGGCGCTCGATGCTTGTCGACTGAGCGGCGGCAGAGGCGGTAGTCCTTTGTCCCGATTCACGAAGCCTAATCCTCCCTTCCCCTTCCCACTTAGGCTCGAGCTCATGCGCATCGCCCCCACCTTACTTCCATTAACAGCACCACTCCCGCTTCCAGTCCGTGTCTTCGTGCCCAAGCTCATACTCGTAGTGATCCGACTCGCACTCTCGCCGCTCCTGCGCGGATAATCGAAGCTCTGATACACCTCCGTATCCTCGTTCAGATCCCCATCACCCCAATCCTGCCCATATTCACCCTCGTTCCCATACTCATTGTAACCTCCGCCCTCTGTCGGATATCCGAATTCATCATACCCCGCATTCCCTTCTCCGTACTCATGCTCGTCCCTCTCCAGAAGCATCCCGTCATTCGGACTCGAATACGACCTCGATAATGGATGCCTCTTGCCTCCTTTCCCTACGTTTCCCATAGACCCCATTGAATGAACCCTGCCCATACCAATCGAGCCTACAGAACGCATAGATCCCATAGACCCCGTGGATCTCATAGACGCGGCGGAGGGACTCCTCGACATATTTAACGTCGAGAGCCGACGTGTAAGCGGTGACGGGGCATCCTCGTCTTCACTGCAAAGAAAGTAGGCGTCAGTATGTCATGTAGAGTGCATGCGATATAGCAGAGATAAAGAATAAAGGTAGAACAAAGCGCTCGGAAGTAGCGCCGAGGAAAGAATTAAACAGTCCGAAACGGAAACAAGTCAAAGGGAAAACACAAGGATTCCCCTCTGTTGACACAAAAGCACAACGCCAATACATGAGAAAATCATGAGAGAACAACAAATCGCAACCGCAGTCCCGTTGTCACAACTCCTCTTGTCAACAACGACAGGCGAAACAAGGCACTCCTTCAACGGTACAATCACAATCGCAAAACCCCCACCCCCAACGTACCACAAACCCATATAAAAAGACACGGCAGTCGTATAAAAAGGAAAGCAAGCAATCACAAAACGTATAACTCACCTATCACTCCATCCCAACCCCGTAGTCAATCCGATTCCTCCCCTCAGCAAACTCCCGTCCCTGTGTCTGGTCCTTCTCTTGACTGTATCTCGCTCGTCTTTCAATAATCCATTACCCGCACCTTTGCCCCCTTTCCCTTTTGATGTCGATGCGTTCGCGGGAGAATTTGTCGTAGATAGAGATGTGGTAGAGGCCCCCGCATCGCCGAAACTCATCGCAAACGGACTCATCCCAGCTGGTAGTAGCTTCGAGTTAGGTGACAGCATTCCATGCTTAACCATCAGGTGCCTGTAATATATTCCGAATAAAAATTCAGTAGACAGGTCAGCAAACCCAACATGAACAAGTGAAAACTGGAGAAACACGCACGGTAATGGTGTATGCAAATCCAAACTCGAATCGCTGCCCGCCCCATCTTCATCTCCTCCGTCACTCATGTATGCGCCAACACCTCCAATGAACCCAAATTCATCTGCGTCAAGATCAACAACACCCCCACCACCAGTACTCCTCGAAGTCCTGGACGTCGACGCTGAAAGAACCGATGCTGTGCTAGTCGTACTTCTTGACGCCGACCTCGAAAGAGAGTTGGACATCGAGGCAGCAGAAGCAATCGACGTAGACCGAGAGATGCTCGCGCTATTCGCAGCTGACCCCCTTCTTGACCCGGGTGCACTCTTACTGCCACCCGACTGACCTACTCTCGGCCTCGATTTCGAACGTGCGGGTCTCGGCGTACTGGCCAGTATCTCGCCAATCTCAGGACTGGAAGATCGTCCTCCTTCCTCCGCCCTCCGACCTCTTTCTCTAGCACTATCACCGCCTGACTTCTTATGCGCGTGAGTGGCGTGCGTATGCGGTGTCTGTGGTGTATTAGGGATGATGGGTATGCTCGGGACCGGGGGTACCACAGTATCTAGGTCTTGTCCTTGAGTACCTTGGGCAGAATTCAACTTCATGCGATGAGACCCGCTCCTTGACCTCTTGGCTCTAAAGGATCTATGCAGTGCCAACGCTTCCGCGTCTCCTCCATCTTCCTCCACAGGCTGACCTCCATCCGCAAATCCTTCCCTACTCTCCAACCCCAACCTCGAGTGATTCAACACAAACTCCAAATCACTATCTTCGCCTCCATCATCTCCATCTCCCAACAAGATCCCCCCATACGCTCCGTCTACGAGTGACTCGTTTCCCACTGAATGCGTCCGGAGAATGCTGTCCAAATCGTCCGCGTCATCGTCTTGAATACTATCCGAAGACAATAATAGCGAGGTTACGGAAGAGGAGAGAAGAGAAGTCGATGATGAGAGCGAAAGTAGTGACTGTGAAGGGTTTGAAGTGGGTATGGATGTTGACGTATTGGACATGGTGGTGGATGTCGACGTAGCCGTATTTGAGCGGTCTCGAGTACGACTACGCTGCTTGGATGATTTTGAGGCGGAAGAAGGAGGTCGAGGGAGTGAGAAAGATGATGGCGGAGGTGATGTTGCGTTTTTCAGGTTAGAGAGCGAGTTTGATAGCAAAGGCTTTGGCTTAGAGAGGGGTGAGCGTGAGAATGCGGTTATGTCAGGTAGGACGTCGTGAGACTCGGGCGACGTGACTGTCAACGGCGAGAACAAGAGAGAAAGGTGTCAGCAAGCACAAGAAAAGCGACGACAAACCGGAAATTCTCACCAATGTCAACGCGTCTGCCAATGATAGCGCCCAGCTCATCTACACCTGCTTCTTCTGAGATCGAAAACGCGATGGAGGGTGTGCGAGGCGGCGCTGTTGAAGAGGTGGATGATGAGTAGGAGGGCGTAGTTGACGATGCTGAGAATGAGCGGGTCGAGCGCGCGGAGGTGGAGCTATTAGAAGCTACGGAGTCGCGTGGAGAGCGCGTGGAGGGGGATGTTGCGCTTGTTGAGGACAATCGTCTGTTCGAAGAGGCGGTAGATATGGATAAGATGGATGCACGCGAAATGCGGGGAGAGGAATGCGAGTGAAAGAGGAGTGTGTCGGCATCTGAAAGAGGAGATTTTCCAGGGAGCGGCGGGAGAGGGCTGGAGGGCGGCAGAGAGGGCGGCGGATTAGGTGCAGAGGAGGAAGGGGTGGCGACGGGTGGGTGTGCGGCCGTCGAGAGAATGGAAGGGTTGGGGGAGGGCGGGATGAATGAGGGCGGGGCGGGGAAGGAGGAGAGGAGGAGAGGGACGGGTGTGTGCTGGTGTCGGGATTCTCTCATCGTGGACGGCGACGTCGGGACACGTCTCGTCGTCGTTGTGGTCGTCTCTGAGATGAGAGAAGGGAAGGAAGAAAGAATAAAGGGAACGGAAAGGGCTCTAGGGTAAATTAGGAAATATAAAATTATACATAAAAATTCCTATGACGACGACCGATTTGGGCATAGATCTGCAGATCTAGGAGGGCTTTTGTCACAATCTGTAATTCACACGGTGGTTCCTACTCCTGCGCGTCTGATAGGCCTACGCGAAGCCCTGCACGCCGAAACGACCTTAATTATATCCACTGTCTCCCACCCATGGCCGTGCACACCACCTATCCCCGACGTCTAGCGTCGGTCGAGCGCTGGCTGACTGGATTCGTCCGGTCCAAACGCACTCTCGGTTTCATTTATTTCCTGGCAGCGTGGAACAGCGTACGCATGATTGACGGTCTAACGTAAAGCATCACTCCCGACGCGGGAAGAAGGGGAGTTCTCAAACGCCATTACTATTGATCAATCATGGTCAGTATTTCGTGTTACTGGCCTTCCACCTCGACCTCAATGGGCCCCCTGGTATCAGCAGCCAGCCTCGCCACGAGCGGCGGCTGCGTCCTCGAGATTGCAAGATTCTGTCCAGTGGCGCATCTATAACTTTGTTAGGCTAACGACATCCTTTACGTTGGTGGGCTACGCGGTCTCCTGAGCCCTGTGCCTTCTTTCATTACTTATAGTGTATGTAATAATTTAATCTTCTCTTCGGTCTGCGCTGACGGCGTCTGCGTCACGACTCAGGGTGAGCACGCCGACGCCTGCCTGGCATCTGCATCGCACTTCATGGCGAAGCATTATCTCATCATCGTAGCATCTAGAACATCTGCGAATTTATTAAATTACCGCGTCGTGTTACGATCACTACTGAACCTCTTTATGACCCTCCACGGCTCCACCTTCCATCCAACCTCGCCCTTCAAATGTTCGTGTCGCCATCGATATCATCAGTCCTCGAGTTAATCAACCTTCGTCCGACTCTTCCCTAGCTTCCACGGGTTCACCTCGCCTCACTTCATTCTCTCATTCTCTCAGAGCGTACTCAGTATACCTCCCACACCCACATGCCCCCCTCATCCCTATCTATCATGCAACCACGCAACCGTGATTTACAAGGCCACAGCGCAACGACTGACATGTACACCCCCGAATTTCCCTTTTTCCAATTGCCAAACGGAAGCATCGAATCGAGTCCCTATGTTGAAATATCCTGACGAGATCGGCCGACGGGCATATCTATAGTTCCAAATACTTGTCCCTTCGTGATACCGTACTGCTGAAGACGCTCATGGCCTGCGCCCGCCTCCACTGTCGGTGCCGTATATGGCGCACCGTACACCCTGTCCGAATGATATGAATGATGTAGGATCAGCGCGTTGATTCATTCCCCTCAAGCGAAACCGGAGTCTACGCATCAACATCTGTATTCAGCGATATCTGCAGTGATACATTGATAACTAGACGTCCCCGCATGGTGCCTGCGCTTTCTCATCATTGCTAATTATCAGGCAATCAAGCCTCAGTAACTCCAAGCCTCGACAACCTGACGGATGCAAAGTTCGCCAACGCTGCAACCCTAGCACCTCCGATCCCACCACCGATCAAGTCGACAACGAATCACAACTAGCCAACAGCTGCGTGGTGTGCTAGGTGCTGAAGCCACACGCTCCACGCTCCCCCCTCCGATGATCATCCAAGCCATCAAACAGCCATTCCAAGTTACATTTCTGATTCCTCGGTGCGGTTGCACGATGGAGACGATGCCCCATCTAACCTGTCTAGCGGTACCAGCGGTGCGCCCGGTGCGTTCGGGCACCCCGTAAACCAGCGGCGACTTGTTACCACTACACCCACGTTCACCCTTTCACTTGTTGATGAATTCATTAAGCAATCATCCTCTCCGAGTCCATCCCAATTCGGGGGGTTGGGTCATGGTGTTAATATCGAGTGGTGCATTCCAGTGGGTCTACCTGAGTTCAGAGCACAATCGTAAAGCCAGCAGCGAGACCACCCCAGATCAAAGCTCCATTCTTCATCCAGTTCCATGAGAGAATAGTACGTACATCTCCAGTTGATCTTCTCCGTGGAATTCACAAGAAACACTGGACCATCAATGGGCGGCGAGACGATGATATCCGAGTCTGATCTATTCAAGTGATACTGTATTTTAATTCTGCAACGGTAGTTAAAATATCATGCTCTCTTGAAGCCTTCTAGTATGAAGCTGCATGCGCTCCTGGATGTCGGCCAAAAACGCGACCACGAAAGAGAGGGAATAGAATATGAATGACTCCTGTGTCAACAATCTACTCATTTCACACGGTTCGTTACGTAGCGCCACAAGGGCAGGAGCCTCGTTGCTCAGTATACCAGTGGTACGGCCTTCGCCTGCAACGTGTAGATCTTACTGAAACACTATTCTCTAGCTCTGTATGTCCCAACTACCGAATGAGCTTCTCCAGGTCATCGTGGCCTACTCGGAACGCAAGACGTTGTTGAACCTCACTGTCATATCCAAGAGAATCAATGCGATGGCCCTGCCCATTCTCTATCGAGACATAACCTTTCATATAAAGGATAAACTTTCAATCTCGTTGTTGCGCCGCGACATACAAGCCAACCGAGGTATCCAGTACACGAAAGCCTTCGCCATTTATTTCTTTCCGTGCTATTTCGAGGGTTACGACGAAGTCCGTGCCGATGTCGACTGCATAATCCCGTATCTAGTGAACGTCAAACGTCTCTGCTTGACTCGCCAATCTGCCAGTCCTGGCGTACTGTCTCGACTCCCCGCTAGCGCGCAGCTTACCGATCTCATCTTGGATCATACCCACTGCTCGAAGGATCTACCACGATTCCTGTCGTGTAATCCTACGCTCGAAGCTATCGCAATCCATAACAGCGATAATGATCTCCGCGTCATCGAGTTGGCAGCTAGCAATCTCCCGAAACTGCGTACACTAGAATTCGCTTTCAACGAATTGGTGCATATCAAGGGACCCATGCCTTCGGTTGCCAATCTCAGCGTGCATCCCTTCCCCTGCAGCCTGAGGACAACGGGGCACGTCGTCCTGAATTTTCCCTCAATATGTAGCCTATCCTTGCCGCATGTCGATCTTCCGGTGGTATTCTCCTTGGCGCCGTCCCTACCGAATCTCGAGTTTCTCCGAGTGTCCTTTGGCAATTCTAATGTGGTACGCATTTGCTACACCGTCAACTGTTGGTCAATTGTTCCCTCAACCCTTTGCATGCCTAGCGCCCGAATGCATCTGACTTCGCGGTGTTCCCGAAATTGAGCTATGTGAAATTTGTACTACATCGGTTTAGCGACGAAGGCCTTGCTCTCGAACTCTTTCATGCCGTGCAAAGCTTGGTCATCATGGAAGTGTGCAATCATTTCAAAAATCTGCGTTGGGTCAAGAGTTCCGCCGCTCCTGAGGAGGGGGGTGACACTATCAACGACAGCAAACCGATATGGGGGGAGTGGTGGGTTAAACGTGCGAGAGAACGCATAGAAGAAGCCCTGAGTGAGTAAATTCTTTCCCTTTTACTCGATGAATAACAGAAAATCAGAGGTATAGACGCAATGCAGTAGTGCGAACGCCCCCGCCTCATTTTGATTCTTACAACCGCCATGAATAGTTCCTGAAGTTCCGGGCATTTCTTCCCCTTAAACGAAGTTCTGACGATATCTGAGCACGCCCACATCGAGTTTGTGAGAGATACGCAGTTAGAGAGATGTGTAATAAATGGACCGATTTAACCATACATTTCGACCGATACATTTAAATAATCCCAACGCCCGAGGCCTGAGGTAGAGAATAGGGGTGGCTCCTGTGACAACTTTTGCAAGCACCCTTCAAGCTGCGAGTGACTTCAAGTTGTCACTTTGTACAGCAAAAGCCTGGGTGTCGACTGTCGACACCATACAGCTGGTAAAGCCTCTCCCTGGAGTGTATCGATCATACTAAACAGTATTCATTAGTTCCAATGTCTCAACTACCAAATGAACTTCTGCGGGCCATCGTTGCCCATTTAGAACGCAAGACGTTGTTGAACCTCACTGTCATATCCAAGAGAATCAATGCGATGGCCATGCCCATTCTCTATCGAGACATAACTTTTCACATAAAGGATGAGCTTTCGATCTCGTTGTTGTGCCGCGACATACAGGCCAACCGAGGTATCCAGTACACGAAAGCCTTCGCCATTTATTTCTTTCCGTGTTACTTCCAGGGATTTGAAGAAGTTCGTGCCAATGTCGACTACATAATCCCTTATCTAGTGAACGTTAGGCGCCTCTGCTTGACGCGCCAGCCCCGGCGTGTTGTCTCGACTCCCAGCTACCGCACAGCTTACCGATCTCATCCTGGATCACACCCACTGCTCGGAGGATTTACCACAATTCCTTTCGTGTAATCCTACACTGGAGGCTATCGCAATCCACAACATCCAGGAAGACGGCCCCGCCATCGAGTTGACAACTAGCAACCTCACGAAACTTCGTTCACTGGAGATCACCTTCAACGAATTGGTGCATATCAGGAGTCCTATGCCTTCGGTGGTCGATCTCACTGTACTCCGCTTCCCCTGGAATGGGAGGGCAACGGGACATGTTGTCCCGAATCTTCCCTCGATATGTAGCCTATCCTTGCCGCACACCGACCTTCCCGAGGTATTCTCCTTGGCGCAGTTCCTCCCAAATCTCGAGCTTCTCCGACTGTCATTCAGCAATTCTGATGTGGTACGTATTCAATATACAGTACACCGCTGGATGATTTCCTCCTGAACTCTTTGCATGCCTAGCGCCCCAATGCATCAAGCTTTGCTGTGTTCTCGAAATTGAAGTGCATGAAATTTGGACTATATCGTTTCAGCGAGGACGCGCTTCCTCTCGAACTCTTCAGTGCTGTGCGAAGTCTGGTCGTAATGGAAATATCTCATTATTCTAAAAATCTACGTTGGATCAGAGGTTCCGCCACTCCCCTTGAAGGAAGTACTCTCAATGGTGGCAGACCGATATGGGGAGAGTGGTGGGTTGAACGGGCAAGAGAATACATAGAAGAAGCCCTGAGTGAGTATATTCTTTCCCTGTTACTCAATGAGTTTCTCAAAATCGAAGGTATAGACCCAAGGCAGTAACCGCGCAGTGCAAACGACTCTACCTCGTTTCGAGCACAACGATCATCTGACATCCCAGAACCGAACCACTCTAAATCCCGCACCACTCACGGGCCTATCCCGCTCAAGTACCAGACCATCGTTTCTCGCCGTCGTGAACGTACACAGTTGTCGGTCAACAAACCAGAAGATGATTAAAGGTTCTGAATTTCGGATATTTCTCCCCTTTCACAAATCTGCCCCTATGAGGGCACCTGGGTACGCCTGCATCTAGTACTATGTCTACCCAGCTAGAGCGATGCGTAATAAATACATCGATCTTCGCGAGGCATCAATACATTTGATCTCAACCTACCGGAACGAGGTAGAGAATAGGGGCGGCTCCTGTGACAACTTCAAGATAAGCGTGCAGCGAACCGTGACAGTCTTGCTGTCCATAATACAGCTGGTATGGCCTCTTCCTGCGGTTTATCGGTCTTACTAAAGCGTTATTCTCTAGTTCCAATGTCTCAGCTACCAAATGAACTCCTGCAGGCCATCGTGGCCCATTTGGAGCGCAAGACGTTGTTCGCGATGGCCCTTCCAATCCTCTATCGAGACATAACTTTTCACTTAGAAGATCATCTTCCGATCTCCCTGTTGCGCCGCGATATACAAACAAATGCAGGTATTCAGTACACGAAGGCCTTCGCGATCTATTTCTTTCCATGTTACTTCAACGGCTATGGCGGAATACGAACCGACATCGGCTACATAATCCCATATCTGATAAACGTCAGACGCCTCTGTTTGACTCGACAATGCGCCACTCATGGAGTACTGTCTCTTCTACCAACTAGCTCGCAGCTTACCCACCTCATCCTGGATCACACCCATTGCTCGGAGGATTTATCACAATTCCTTTCACGTACTCCCACACTGGAAGCCATCGCAATTCACAACAGCGAGGTTCACGATTACATCATTGAATTAGCAGCGAGCAACCTCCCGAGACTTTATTCACTAGAGCTCACCTTCAACGAATCGATACACATTCAGAGTCCTATGTCTTCTGTGGTCAATCTTGGTATGCTGGGTCTCGGGAGCGTAGGCACAAGCGACATTCTCTCGAAATTTCCGTCACTACGCAGTCTATCCCTCCCAGTAAATGACTTTGTTACGGTACTTGCTCTGGCACCCTTTCTCCGCAATCTCGAGTTTCTCGAAGTGTTTTCCATGCACCAGCATTCGGTACGTACTCACTGCGTAGTGTGTTGCTGCGTTGAATGACGACCGACAATCTCTTTCCTTAGCGCCCAACCGCATCAAATTTTGCCGCATTCTCAAGATTGAAATATGTGAAATTTGGGATGCTTGTTACGATGGATGCTTTTCCTCTCGAACTTTTTGATGCTGTCCCAAGTCTGGTCATTGTGGACATGAGCAATCCCTGTATCACTCTACGTTGGTTCAAGGGTTCCCTCACCCCTCTCAAGCACGACCCCATCGCCAACGACACATACCTATGGGATGGATGGTGGGAACTCGCAGAAGAGCTTACAGAAGAGGCCAGTGAGTCGTCATTTCCCTCCTTCGCTTCACGTCGACGAATTTATCATCTTAAGGCCGAAAGAATATATCCAAGGTAGTGCTAGAGTAATGATAATGGTGATGGGTGCTCCGGTGATCCTTCTCCAGCAGCGCCACACTTTATAGCATCATCGTGTTTATTACTGAATGTCAAACTATCAACGTATCGCGTCTGAAGGTTCAGAGGTCCCGGCGCTGTGAACGTGGCCAGTAACTTGACCAGAAGAACCGCCACCTTGGCAAAGCCACCTCGGGGATCTGGGATCTGGCACCGATTGACGATTGACAGACACAGCAAGTCTCGCTGAGCGATTTTGGTATAAGAGTGACTCCTGCCCCAACCACACGGCTTAGGCGCTCTCAGGCTAGTCGATCTCCGTCGGTGTTCAGACACACAAACCCGGTTGTCCCTGTTGTCCAGTTCACAACTAAAGACTGATCATTTGTTTAGTTTTATCAAATGCAACCACCTTCGAATCCTATTAGGCCTTCGGGGCACTCAAAATTATCATCCGAAGCGAGGAAATTGCCTCGAATGGCTCTTGGACACCGATCTGGGGTGCATCTGTCCATGCTTAGTGTCCAACTATTTGAACGTTGACGTGCCGTGATGTTACTCCCTGGCGCCTGCACTGAGCAGGGGATGTATTTAGGGATAAGGAACGCCTCGAGGCTTCTTGAGGCACACATCAACATCCACTGTGCACCGTATTCTAACCTGATAAGCTATCCCCAAATACCTTTGCTCAACCCTTCGCCATAATACCCATCAACTCAGCCCATTTTCTCTCTACTCAGTGCAACTCTTAGCTTCTGATGCTTGCATCCTAGGTGCATCGCAGTCGAATTTCTGCAACCCCGGACGAGCATGCGTCTGTTCAACATACCCTCCCACCACCGTCGGCGTTGCACATCACCGACACTTACGTTGGTCAAGCGCCTTACAAGCCTTTCATCTTGCCGAAACTGTAACATATGTTATGTAGGTGCCACATATCACCTCCGACGCGGGAAGGGACCTTTCTTCTCAGGTTGTAAGCACCATTGTAATCAATCAAATCAGTGTCGTATGAACTTTTGAGCGGCCCCCGACCCCGAGGCTCTGAGCCATTGTAGGTATTACGCTATGACTACCTTGTGTAAACCAACTGTCGAAGTTCTTCTCAATCTATACCCAAACATGAACATTTACAACACGTTCCCCCCCAGTATTGAACTTCAGGGCAATCGCTACGTCTCTTACCCTTAGCCTAACCCTCTCACTTCCTTCTTACTTCTGTTTGTTACCAGCGAAACATCAAGTCCTTGTTTCTGCCGTCACTTCCGCACTCATCCAAAAGTCGCATCGCTCGATCTCCTCCTGAGGCACTGACTCTACGAACGTATTCGTATTCATCACATCCTCACCCCCCCTTTCTATAACAATCCGCCTATGAGTGGTGGCCGTAGTGTTTGATGATGATGAATTCGATGCGGACTTGGAGGCGAATGGTTCCCAAGTTGGCCGGGAAGGCTCGTTCTCTGAAGAGGGGTTGCCCGAAATTATGAAGGATGTCCAATACCCAATCGCTTCTCTGGATAGTCGGGTCTCACTCTATGTACGTTGGCTGAGAAATAGCGTCTCAATGAACAGGATCGGATCACGTACCTCGTTCAACGCTCTGAAAGAATCTAGGGCATTAGGTAGCCGCCTGATCATGACCCACACGTATGTCAGCAACACATTCAAGAAATCGAAATCGTGAGCGAATGACTGCGACTTACACAGAACCTGATAGATTTCGAAAGCAGGTTTGCCATCAGCTTAACATATGATAACAAGGCTTGGTCAGACTGACCGTGGAACAGGTAATACAGGTCAGACGTATGCATGGAGCCTTGATATGGCTTGCGCTCCCACCAGACCATGTGTGGGGAGTTCCATCTATAGGTCGAGGACACAAGCCCAAGTCAGGTCGCGTTACAAACAGGCTGAGAACCGAAGCATATACTGACCTAAATGAGAAGACATCATCTTCGGCTCGACTGGCCAGTTTCCGGGCGGCAAGAATATCGCTGTGGAAGAGGGATCGCAAAGTCAGATCATGCGTATTACAGTAGGAATAGGGTATGAAGAAAGTAGTACGTACAGGCACCCTAGAGCGCTATCCTGGAACATCTGTGCGCCCCGCTCATATTCATTCGCGTATGGGCTCCCAGGCATGTCAGGTGCTGGATACAACTTGAACGCCTTGTCCAATAGTCCCGCTGTCTAGATGTCAAAAGGAATCAGCGCATAAACCCAATTTAGCTAAATACTGATGAGCGTAGTGATCCACAAGAACATCCACTCACAAGATGCGGGAGGAGGATCCTCCTTATATCCTCCTCCGACTGAAATGCTTCGGGCGCAGCAGGGATCAAAACGCGAATATCGTCAGTGGTATGCCCTCCCATGAAATCCACCTTCTTGAACTTGCCAGAATGTAAAAGGCGACTGGGTAAGTCGGGCAGGAAGCCGCCGGGGCCTTCTATCAGCGGGGGATAAGACCCCTTGTTGATGGCGCTGGCTAGTGCACCTGCGATGTAACGTGTCAGCAGTACTTAAATAATACATTGCCTACTATGAGAGGCCACTACTCACCTACGGAAGCATTCCGAAGGCATTTCATAATCTTAACATTCGACCCCGTACAACCTACGATGGAGGCGACATTCTCTACAGAACACAACTAAATTAGCACACTGTTCCTCCGTAAGTCAGAAAATGGGGTTCACCGAATGTTGCTTCTACTTGCTCTGTAGTAGGAAACGACCCAAACGCTGCAGATTGAATAATGCCTCGCTTGAAATGAATCGGTTTGGATCCTAATTGCTCCAAGACTTGAATCATAGAATAAACACTCAGTAGCAAGTCATACTTACCACCGTATGCCATCATCTGCGCGAGTACGCTGCCGCCACCAGCACTTTCGCCAGCAATCGTCACTTTGTCTGGGTCCCCTCCGAATCTACGTACCAGTGCTCGTCTTAGCCAGGATGTTCCACACGAAGATGCAACGTAGGGATACCTACCGATGTATATTCCTCTGGACCCACTCCAGAGCAGCGCGTTGATCGTGGAACCCTGCGTTCATGTCCCCATCAGCGGCGACGGCAGCCCCACCTAAGAATCCAAGGAGGTTGAGGCGATATGTGACGGATACAGCGATGAAACCCTGGTTTTGGGCTACCCAGTGGTAGAAAGGGAACCCAAATGGCGACTGAATGCGGCAGCTACATGTAGTCACCCATCGTGATACCAGCAAAATGGCGAACTCACGTCCGCAAAATAACCTCCCCCCTTGGGTTGTATTCAGTCGCGGGCACAAGAATACGCGACAAGGCTGACGCACGTGGAAATATACAAGTACGGGAAGTCTGCTTGCCTCGGATGCATTCGAGGGTTTCCACACGTTCAACGTCAAACAATCTACATACGCAGGTCGCGTGAGTGAATCAGAAGGAAGCCCGATGTTGAGCCTGCTTACCTTCGGATCCTATGCCCACCTGCGCGGTCTGCTGGATGCAAGGCGCGCCCCAGTTCCTTGCATCTGATATCCGAACACGAGCTGGGTCCCTGATCGTTTCGTCCAGCCGCTTCGGAGCTCTGAATCGAAGGTTCCCCACAGGAGGCTGAGCAAACGGTATACCCCCGTAAAACGTCACCGATGTATAGACTTCACCCTCGGGAGACGTGTCGTTCCCGGCAAATGCTGCATAGCCTAGGTTGACGACGGGTCCAAGGGGAGAGGATAAGGATGGAAGAGGCCCCGAGTGCATGTGCGACGAGGCAGACACTGTTGTTAACGCCAGTGGTATAAGATCAAGGAGCATCGATAGCACCCATTTTGTGACAACCATGTTCGCAGGTAGAAGTCAAGTGCTTGCTGTTCCCTCGTCCTCGCCCTTGTATTTAAACTGACCGCCGGTACTGCGTGATTAATCATAAGACTTGAGTACTTGAGTGCCTGCTGGAGAAGAAAATGTCAGAATCTGATCCTGATACCTATGTTAGCCCTGCCTTGAGTTGGACTAGTAGGGTTGCTCGGCAGCGCCGCCAGGCCCAACACGTCTAATCCTCCCAAATTTGATTCCATCAGACGTTGAGGAACAGAACCAGACGTTGTTGCGCCAGGATATCCGGCCCCGGCATTTATCTGAGCCAATACGCGTAAGTATCCCTTCGACTATTCACCTATTTGCGGGGGCCTTGTGCATTCTTCAGTTAAGCAGACTAGATAGCTAATTATGTCTTCGATTTCGGCACAGCGCTTGTCGTAATAAAATCAAAGGTCGCGCAAGATTGTAAAGGAGGTGGTGAACTGGACACCGAGGTTCATGTCTATATCGCAGCTTAACTTGGAGATTGGGGTAAAATTCAATAAATCCAAGGTGACGTCTTAGTAGAGGGCACGAGGGGCCATCGCGTGTACTCTTTTAGATACGACGATGAGGTTCCGCAACGTCTTGCAGTTTCAGTAGGCCACGATGGTGCGCACAAGCTCGTTCCCGGTGACCTAGAGAAAGATTTCAGAGACATCTATACACTGTTGCATGAGAGCTGTACCGATATACTGCTAGGTAATGACACTGAGATTTGAGCTTGCGCGCAAGGTCGGCTGTGATGATCCCCAGCGCGCTGGTGAAGGAAGGGATTAGAGACGGTGCGGCACTCGTCCGTTTCGTATGCAAATGGCCGTGGGAGTTTGAACTTGGTTGATCGTTGGCTTAGGCGCCCAAGCAAGGTGACCGTGACCTCTCCTTCGCGAATGTCATTCCTGCAGTTCGCTACGACCTCAAAATGCACCCGCCAGACTTTCTCGTTCCTTTCTAGTAGATATGACTGCTCCAAACGGACGCTATCTATAACCTCGAGAGCGGAGAACCACTACGAGACCCTCGGTGTACCACCGGAAGCCAGCAGGGCACAAATCAAGGTATTTATACTCGATCCTTTTACAACGCCCTCTTCCGCTGCTTAGAATGGTAAATAGTCCAACTTTTACAGAGTTTGTCTCCAATTTAACGTTGGGCTATCGGAGGGTGCTTACGGTGTGCCACTCGAAGCTTAGCAAGGAGCACCACCCAGATGTCGCGAAAGGCCCTGGGTCAGAAGCTGTATTTCGAGCAGCATCAGAGGCGTATTCCGTACTGAGTGACGATCGTCAACGGTAAGGCGCATACAATGATCACAACTTGATGGATATGAAGGGCCTTTGTATGCATTACAGGCGTGCATACGATCGTAAATTGCAACAGGCACGCGCGGCTGCAGCTGCAGCTGCCCAGCCGACGGCACCGAAACCTTCTCGCGCGTATACGTACTCAGAATGGCAGGTCAAGCGCAGGAATACCGTCCACTATGCTTGGGAGTTCTCTTCAAGACCGAATTCATCACAACAGCACCGATCACCGCCGCCAGGCTGGACATCACCGCGTCAACATCATCCTGCTGGCCATTCACATCCACAATCACACGGAGGCCACTATACACGACCCGGGCAACGGCCGCAGACGCATGCTCAGCAGCAAGCACACATGGAGAGGCAGCGTGCAGCACAGGCGGAGAGAACACAGCTTGAGGGCGTGTCTACAGTCTCTAGAGCTGGTGTCGTAGTCTTTACTTTGATCATGGTTGCCGTAACGGGCGGGATACTTGCCGAGTAAGCTACCCACTCTCCAAGTAGAGTCATTGCTAACCTTCTCGAAGGCTCAGAGGTGAATTGAGGCGGCCCCTCGAAAGAGAAAAGTCGAAGATAAATAGCACACTACCCGATGGAAGCCCGTCAAAATCAATACCCAGCACATAGATCCATACGTTGATTTGTTACATTTACTCCAATTCCACAGCGGTGCCCAAAGTCGTTTCATTCTGCTTAGCTTTCTCCCTCGCCAGTCGACCTTTGCCCCTCGCTCTCTCGACCTCTGCCCAAAGCACGCGGGCTTGATCGAAAACTGTCAACTTTTCATCATACTCCTTCTCGAACCTCGCCACCTCCGTGACAAACCTTTCCTTCCCGTTATCTTGGCTAAGAACAGAGCGTATACCGGCAAAGAAGGCATCTAGAACGGTGATGTTATGCATCACGAGCAAAGTATGTGACGACATCTCATGGGTGTGCAGTAGGTGGTGTAGATAGGCACGGGTATACGGCGGAAGAATTTTGGAACCCTCGACTTTGGCGAACGAATCAAGTAAACCGTGTGATATGTGGGAGGTAGGGGCTGAAGGCGAGCATGCGGCACACGGGCAGGCCGTTGCAAGGTCCGTAGCACTAGCACCATCGAGGAAACACGAAGCCAGCCTCGAAAAGTCGAGCGCATATAGTGTGTCGTACAGGTTGTGACCGATATCGCGTTTCCCATGCGCCTGCTGCAAGGTATCTAAACTTTCCTCGCCGACAGGGAATTTGAAATCCAACGCAACACCAATATCGGCAGCTCTTTGTGCCCAATGGGCGTCAAAGAGGTCCACCCCAATGTCACGTATGAATTGCAGAACCTCGTGGGGGCAGCTGGTGGAGTTGATCAATCGCAATTTACTCTCCGGAAGAGGGGCCAACGAGGCTTTAAGTAGTGGAATGAAATCCGCAATTTGTGCTCGGATGGGTCGTGTAGTATTGCCTTGATCGAGATCGCCATCTCTAACCACGTCGCTAATCGTGTTTTCGGTCTTCAGTGAGAGACGTAGAGGTACGAGATCGAAGACATATCCGAGTATGCCGTCATTCAAATGCTTCAAGGGCTTGAGTAGTTCGGCTTCTTTAGCGTACAGGGCTTCTGCCAATGTTTCCGCGAAGGCCTTGCGTGCGGGAATGCTTGCACCTCCAGCCATGTGGACAATTACATTCGGTTGAGCGATAAGTTCTTCTCCCTCGTGTACGCCGTTATCCGAGGGTCGAAGGATATCAACGAGCCACGTAGCAGACCGTTCGAGGCTTTTCGTCGTTCGTTTCTGGGAATACGGCGGAGGTGTGAAGGGGATATCAGACATTGCGAACACGACGTCAGGCTTGCATTTTTCTACGTGAGATCGCCAGTCGCTGGATGTGACCTGCCACTCAGAATCGGACACATTGCTTCAAGACTTTTTCTGTAACTCACTTTCCGCACGCCCCTTACACAGTACGCAGAGATGTGGTTTTGACCGTTGGGTGGCATTTCGCGTCCGTCGTGTGGGTCCCTGATAGACATAGAAAGCAGATTTCGTGACGGGTCATAGCCCAAAAATTTATGCAGTGGATGAGGGCCTGTTTGATATGTCGGAATCGGGGGAGATTGTTCTAGGCTGTGATGAAACGGCTAAAGAGGTAAAGATGCTTTCGGCTCACCGATACAATGAACGGCCGACTTACAATGTCTCAAATGGAATATTGGCCCATCGAATCGCTGCCGTCGACTGACAGTGATCTCGAGATAAATGCGGAACAACGCCCCGAGACGTTGAGGCGATCAAGCCTGGGGTAGGGATTGTGATAGTTTGTCCTCCAGGACGGGTGAGAGTCAGCTCGCCCACTCGCGTCTCCGGGGTGATCGACGCGAGGTTGAAGGATATTGAGTGCATGGCCTGAAGGGTCCGGCAGGACGACTTCTGAATAAGAGAAGACATCGATGAGATCGAAAACATATATTGTTGGTCTGCGCTGATCTTGCCAAACAACTCTGTCCCCTGGACCCCCCTAGCCCCTAGTAAAGAGGGCTGCTCAACATTAGTATAGGACAATATTCACGGTAGTTAAAGGTCAGAAATACAGCTGCCGGTCCTCAGACAAGAATGGAATCAGCGATGCGAACACCTCGCCTGAATATGTAAAGCGACCAAGGTATACGGCAGTACCGAGCGCCCTGTGGGGAAATTGAGGAAGTGGCTCACCTGCCACGCACCATTTGTACAAGGTTTGTGTCTCCCGGTTGGATTCAGGGTAACCCGCTGAGATTGAAGGCGAAGGAGAAGCATGAAGGAGAAACGCACCCCTTCACCACGTTAGAGACTATAACAGCTGCTAAACCCCTCATATTCTGCATGATGCAATCCTCAAGTTGAATACTGCCGGCCCGTTCAGACCGGGGAGCTCGGAGGAGTAAGGAAGGGTTCGCTAGACCCAAGGAGCTCGAGAAGGTCATCAAATGGCAGAGGACCTATTCCACTCCATGTAAGCACATCACAGGATATGGGAACGAGGCAGAATTAGATTAGGGAGTTCAAGCGGCGTTGGCGTTCTCGATTGGACAGTGGCCAGAGGAGACAGCTACAAGAAACCAACATTAAGGTATATGATGTTATACTCATTCAAGACCATCACATGGATTTGGTACCTGCACCAATACATAGATGGTGAGCACCGGAAATGGTTGATAATTAAGTAGTGACCTTTATGTAAACAGGTTCACGCTAAATCGGTTCACGCCTCCCCAACAGTCCTAAAGGTAGTAAATATATGAAACGCAAGCAGGAGCGTCGCTCTGCGACGGCTACAGTAATCAACGTTTAAATACACGGCGAGCTAAACAAAAGAACGCGCAAGATCAGAGTCCCACAGTAGCCAAGACTAGTCTGCAACGTTAGTCAATCTGAAGTAGTGTAGTGGAAAGCCAATGGAATATTTACGCTCAAACAGGCGTCGCGTCAACAGCACGAACATTATGCCCGAACACATAAAAAGGCCAGAAAGCCCGATAATACCAAGCGCCTCGAGGGAAATTCTTGAAGTAGTTTTCCACCTGGATCGCCACGAAGACCCAGATGATTACCAAGGTGAGAGGGATAGTAAGGATCAAATAGACGATTAAGCTAGTTTGTGCGTCGAAGACAGCCGAGTTTATGCCAAATATCCCCTATGCAATGAAAGGTCGTTTGAAACAGCTGATGGAAATTTATAGGCACTGAACACGTACGGCCATTACCGACGCAGGTAGAAATAACATTGTAAGGCGACTAGGAGTGAAGTATCATGTTTCGGCTTCTGGGGTTGAATATCAAGGAGGGCTCACGAGACTTGCATCATATCCCTGCTATCACGAACTGAGGCTTCGGCTGCTCTATCAGCAGAGTGACTATACATCTACGTTTCCAATCAGTTGAGTTCTCGATATTCAGAGAGGGCGTACTATATCAATAATGTGTTTTGCTCGTTCTTCGTGCATCTTCCTCTGAAATTCGAATCGTTGACATTCCTTGAGGAGCTTCTCGCACTCTGCCATGACGATGGCGTCCTTGGTATTGGTCTTAATTGCAGTGAGAATATCTCCGAACCTCATCAGAAGGCCTTCGCTGTGAAGAATGTGGGCGCGGAGGACGTGCAACCGTTGTGCGGTCTGTGATTTAAATACTGTTTCCTGTAAAACATGACGCGTTAATAGTTATGGCGCGTAGTCCAATCCAACGTACCATGCTCCCGATGAACGTATCAACCGCTTCAGAGACCTCATCCCAGCGCCGCACAGCGTACCAGAAGAACGGCAATGGAAGGCGTTGGGAAATATCACGGCCCTCTGACTGGTCTTGGAATCGAGGTTTCCAGTAATTGTTCTCAAGTGTCATCTTCATGCTTTCTGCCACGTCCCCGGAGTGTGCGAAGGACAGGATCGTCGGTATACCGTCTACCTCCTTGATATGGAGCAACAGCGAGTCCATGCGGATGTGGCCCTCTGGATCGACGCGGGGTTAGTTTATATTCGTGTATAGGTAGGATGGCTTACTTCGATAATTGTTGTCTATTACTACTACATCCTTTTCTGGGCACTGGTCAATGGGCCCTTCTTGTAGTAGCCATAGTCCTAGTGGGCGCCGTGGAAATCCGAGTTGAACTACGTTGACATGCGTTGTGATCGAATACATGACGAATAAAGGGAGTGACATACTGATCATAGTTTTATCCCTACGGTCAAATGGAACTGGCTTGGCTCTGAAGGGCATGAGAGCAAGGGGGTCAACCTCGTATCCATTACTTGAGATGTTGTCAGTAGATTGAACTTTGAAGAAATAGGTTGTATTATCGAACCTCTCGAGATCTTGGGCCACTCCGATAGTCAGGCTCGGCGCACAGACAACAACTGCGAGGTTTCTAACTTTAATCTGACCAACAACATTACTATGTCGTTCATGGAATACATGGCTGCGTCTATGAGACTTACCTGTTCTGTCCTCTGCACGTCTGGGTCGGGCTTTAGGTCTGTATTGAAGCTTGCTATGAGGTCGGACGGAGGCTTGGCAAGTGTGAGCTTCGTAAGTTGCTGGGGTTGCTGGGGCTGTGCTTGTTGTACTTGCTGGCCGTCCTGGTCAAATCCCCCACTTTCAAGGAGATCCCAGAACTCCCGAAAACCTTCCCATGTCGGAGAGTACTTGCTCCAGGCGTCCTTTGAAATTGGTACTAAACGGTTAAAGTAGTCTATCCGCAATTTGAATACCGCTGAATATACCAAAAGAAAGCATCTTGGTACATACCACGATCCGTAGGAAGATATATTGGACCATCTGGATGACCATAGCGGGCAAAGCCAAGGACGATACCGCTGTCGATAGCGTTCTCTCTATGATTAATTTGGGTACTTGACGACGCCAGTGAGGAAGGTTTATGACTGTGTCCAGCATGCGTCGGCCTGGTTTGGGTTGAAATCCCCTTCTCCTGCATGGAGCCAGCTTGAGAAGTCATATAGGGAACGAGATGGAATACGTCGAGGTTAAGCAGGTAGTCAGACAGGGTTGAAAAGTGACCCATGAATGGGAGTTGCAGAAGATAGCAGGGGGTTAAATGTATGTACGGACCACAATGCAGCCACGCTGTACATGTTATGTGACAGAATCAAACAGATGTGACCTCTGGCCTGTGGTCAATGGGCGCAGTGGAGGGAGCAATATAGTAAAAAGTCCTGGAATTCAAGGGTCCGAGGGGGGAGGCTGCCAGTGTTCAGCTTCGCCCTCTTATTACGAATACTGCGAGCGGTGAGGTGATGTGCTCTGTATCCATCAAGAGACAGCGTGTCATCATATATTTGCAAAGTGGAGATGGCTCGCGATATGGAAATCCGCGAGGCGTTCAGCTGGGAAGAAGCGTCAATACATCCGTGAGGTAGTGTTTCAGTCACACACGCACCACTTCTCCATGGATTGTGCCTCCAGCCGGTTGGATCGAGGGTGACTCAGCTAGTTGGAAAGGTGAGAAGGAACGACTTCGCCATGTCATTAGCTTTTATGCAAGCGCTACGAAGTGTTTCCGTCGTCTTCTGCAAGGGGCGATATACTCTTCGAACAATCCGAGGAACGGACCGTGTAGACGTGGAGAAAGAAACAATGGAACATCAAGAGTCTGAGAATGACAGAGAACCTATTTGCGCCACACGGAAGATGCATCATGTAGTGCGATCCGGGAACGAGGCAGGCCAAATATGACTGCTGAAGAGGCGCTGATATGTGGTACAAGCGAATCAAATTAGGATATATTGGAAAACCAAGTTAAGCTCACATCGCGACAATCTAGACATAGGATGCAACAACAGTTCAGCATTCCGCGGTTGCTGGAAACCACTAGCGCTGAAGTGAGGTTCTCGGCCTTCATTTACAAACGGATCCCGAAGGACCAACTCCTGGCCGGCTTATGCACATTCTGGGCGCTAGTAGTATGAATGATGTTATTCAATACTGTAGTAGGAAGTAAAATTACGCACTTTAGCGGCGACTCAGCGTCATGTCACATGAAGCATAGGTATTATCAGTTTGAGAACAACGTGAAAAACGCCTTCAAGGGTTGGCCTGACTCTCGGAGACACTGTTTAAGCGTCAGAAGGACCGGTTTTATAGACCATCAGCTCACAGTAAGATATAAATCCTTACTTCTCTATATTGTGCCAACGTACATCTATGAAACATGAACTAAAAAATACAACTTCAATATATCAAGGTATATCATGAGAACGAATGACTGCGTAGCGTATCCAATTGTTCGTGAATGATCGTGTCGTGAAATAGTCGTGAAAAGGCTCGTTGGGTGCAAATAGGATTATCCGAGAAGAGGGCAAACTGCGGAGGGATGTATGGGATCGTAGATGTAGCTCGAGCCCCCATAACAAACGTTTAATGTCGTTTTAGCGTCCATCAGATTGCGTGCTGACCATGTATGAGACGGGCACATTCTGTGTCTGCATCATGGGGATATAATGAATCGCTTCACTCTGCATCCCACCTTCCATTGGAGGTTGGTACGACACATAACCGTGCGGATAAGTCGGTGGCCAAGCACTCCCTTCCTGAGTGTTGCTGGCCAATCGGGCTTCGGAGTCCACCATGTCCACATATGCATCGTGATCGTTCACGTACGTCTGATTGTTGTTGTTGTTGTTGTTGTTGTTGTTGTTGTAAGGAGTAACAGGTTTGGGGGAGCCCACAGAGCGTGCGAGATCAGGCTGGGGTTGCTGGTGTTGACGTTGCTGTGGTGTTTCAGGCGGAAATGGAGGAGCACCCGGAAGAGGTGTAGCAGTGTTGGTATATGGTGTTCCTTGTTGATCGGCAGCGCTAGTTGCCTGTGCTGAGTACGGGAAGGGTTCGATTTCAGGCGACTGGCTACTAGACGACCCCGACAGCAAATCTACTGTCTGACGTTCTGAGTTCCTCCCAGTCCCACCATACCACGACAACAAAGGTCTAGGAGCCGAAAGTGTCTTTCGTCTTTTAAACACATTGCTGAAATCGCTGCTTGCACGACTGCTGCCCTCGCTACTCCCAGGACCATATGTATCCCTCCTGGTATAACCAGAGACCTTCTTCCGAGCACCCCTTGGGATATAATCTACCGTCACCCGTTCTTCAGAAACCCATGGCAGGCTATTGACAGCTTTGAAGAAGTTGCCGATGCGCTGCATGTGTGCATGGAAAGACATGAATGAGGGTGCAGGAGCAGGGGAGGACATTTTAGCGTAGTCAGATGAGGGGCGAGGTTGGGCGAGAATAGGGCTTCCTATCGTTGTGGGAACGAAGTACTGATTCTGCGTGGTATGGGTGTGGTTCTCGTCATGGCTGACGACAGTAGAGTCCTCGTCAGCGTGCGCATCAGCAACACGACCATCCGAGGCGGCGGCGGGTGCAGAACGTTGAAGATCATCTGGCCTCGAGCCAAAGTAGTACTGTCTCGAGGGTACTGGCTGTGGGGGACCAAGGGGGACTCCGGTAGATGTAACGAACTGAACCGTTGCAGGACCAAGCCTTTGAAATGCAGAGATGTCATAGCCTGGTGGTTGATAGATACTCTCTGGGAAGGCTGGGGTATTAGGTTCCCTTGTCGGTCGCGTATCAATCTCGGGTGGCCGATCGCGACGCGTTGGGGGGCTTTTAGGCCTAGTGGGGTTCGTGGGTCCACTGCCCGTGCGAGCGCGCTCCCTTGTCGATGCCATAGCCGTCTTGATCCCACCTAATATCCCCCCAACCATTTCTCTTGGACCTCTCGAGTTCGCATCTGTGTCGTTCTGCCGGCTCTGGCTCTGCGCTATCTCAATTTCGCCAGCATTAGCTTCAATGTACGGTACATCAGGGTCAATGTTGAACGTTTGACGGCCCGTGTGATGAAGGTTCTCCGCAGTGGGAGGCTCCGGGGGCACAGATCTGTTTGATTCTCTCCGAAGCGATGGCGACGGTGCACGATGAGGAGGTGCATGAGTGGTACCGCTCTGTACATAGGATCGATGTCTGCTTCCAGAGGCTTCCGGATTGCGGTGGAACTCCATGAGGAACTTTAAGTGGTGGATGGCGTCCCCAAATAATCGTCACGGAGGCAGAAGTTAGAACACTGAATGAGTGGGGAGCATAACACAAAGTTGTGCAATGTGAACGGAGTCGAACAAAGGTTCGGATCGGCGGCGTGCTTTATTTGCCTAAAACGTGACGTACAAATATGGACCTACTTCCAAGATCAGCGTTTCACGCCAAAGCCTCGAAGAATTGAATGGAAACTGTTAAGTTAATGTTAAGATAAGTCGGTAGTGATCGCGTGATAGCCGAGTGATTAGGTAGATGTATTGCGTTTGACTGGGACTCCAGCAAACGCATGAAGAAAAGAATACATGATGCGCGCGAACTATCTACGTAGTCACGTGAGCCCCTATACCCCTGTACTGCCAGGAATTGCCAAAATCCAACAGTTAAGTTGTACACTGAGCCGAGCGGTTTGATAATTTGTGTGGTCGTTTATGAATGAGTGAACGCAAATAAGTGAAAGTCTGTGCGTAATAATACATATGGAATTTGGCTTATAAATAATGCCTTTTTACACGTTCCAGATTTGGTTAGTGTTGAAGTCGGTGCACTTCCAAGTCTGTGTTTGCCTACTATTGGTGAGGCTTCCATCGGTAAGATCAAGGCAAAGTCCTGTTTGATATATAAGTTGAGTTTCTTTCAAGAGTATGCATTCGTACCTTTGTTAAAGAGCGCGATGCGATTGTCACCGGTGTAATACCATTCTTGGGCGGGGAGGTTGTCGAAGCACGTCCATATCTTCATACCAACGGCGTTTCCAGGTCCTAATCAAAGGCAAGTCAGACCAAGAATGTCCCGTAATTGGGCATGACTTACGGCTTCCAGCATCTAGGCAGAAGTTGGTGCCTGCAAGCCTTACGTGCGTTTGACCTCTGAAGATTGCCCACTTCTGAGCTCCCGTTCCGTTGCAATCATAACTATACGGGAACGTAGATGAGTAAACTTTATATATAAAATGTGGGAAACATACATTTGCACTGGAGTACCGTTAGCAAGCGTGTTTCCACGCACGTCCAAACACTTGTTGCTACTGAAGTTTGGGTGGATCTGGACACCGGCCTCGTTTGGTGGGAGTGAAGTCGTCGGCGCAACTGAGGAAGAAGTAGTGGTTCCTGTGCTACTGGTCGTGGTGGAGGCACTGGTGGTTGTAGTGGCAGTCGACGTAGTAGAGGACGTGGTGGTGGACGTAGAAGTAGAAGTTGTCGAGGTCGAGGTCGAGGTGGTCGTAGTCGTAGCCTGGCGAGCGACCAGGGCATCCATGTCGATGACAGAAGCCATCGCCACAGCAGCAAAGAATACGACGAAGAGTTTGGTGAACATCGTAAATTTCGTCGGTTATTTGCTGCTGGGTGAACACGTATAAGACGGAGAAAACTAAAGGGTACGGGACGACGTGAACATTTTAAATATCCGTTTATTGATAGAGGAGTTGATCACTCCTGCTAGGTGTCCTTCACAGTGGGGAGTGCCCGCTCAGAGAAATGCCCAGAGGCTCGAGCGGGCGGATGCTCGGGCAGCCACGCATCCGCCTGGGCAGCCGTTGCTGTGCAAGCGTGGTTTTCACTCTTTGTGCCACAAAGGTGATACAAAGAAAGGCGACGATGTGCCATGCCCGCCTAATGGACGGCTAAACGGACGGATTGCGGAGTACAGCTGACCCATCTCAAAAACATGAGTAGGGGTGTATGATGTGCAGTGTACCGTTTGAAGAACGCAATGTCTAAGCACCGTTTGCATCCGCTCTTCCGCCTTTGCACTGTATGAACAAGTGACGCAATGGTGCGCGAGGAAGCTGGTGTGCATTTCGGTTGCTACGGATCCAGCTCACTGGGTTTGCTCAGGGGTTGGGGGAGCCCAAATTACATGGCACCATTATTATGATGCATTGTGGACGCTGGCAGTGTGAATTAAGATTTATGATCACCACCGTGTTCTAATACAAGAGGTTGATGGGTTGGAAGTCGACGGCAAGCATAATTAGGAGGTGTTCCAAATTTGGTTGGTATCAAAGGGGTTGCATTCGTACGTTTGCACAGAATTGAAGTTATCGAGGTTACCGTTGAGGAAATCAAGACATTGTCCTGACACGAAGTCAGAAGATGGTCAGGACAAGGCGACAAAGACTCACCTCGTCCCGCGAGGTTAACGCGCAAATCGGCCGTATAGTACCAATCCTGACCGATTGCACCGTCTCTACACTTAGTTATTCTTGACCGAACATTGTTGCCAGGATCTGCGAGACAATGAGCAGAGCACCAAGTACTAGATAGAGTCAACCTGACTTCTACTAGCGGTCAAGCACCAATTTGTCCCAGCCCACTGCACTTTCGTGTCTGCGTCATTTATTATCCAATTTTGGGATGCACTGCCGATGCAGTCGAAACTAGGGGATAATCACGGTTTGCTTCTCAGCACCAGGGGCACTGAACAAATCTTACATGATGACAGGCGTACCCTCGGCTTTGACGCCCCCTCTAACAGTGACACATTTCGCATTATTGAAGTTAGGGTGAATACGGACACCCTCGAGAGGAGTCGAAGGCGGGAGTTCGTCGGCGATGGAGCCCATGCGCCCGGGCACTAAGAAGCCCTGGCCGTGGCGCAAATATAGCGCGGATGCAAGCGAGGCGGAAAGTAAAGACGCCAGAAGTAATGGAAGAAACATCGCGGTGCTGGAGACAATAAGGAGGTTTGGAGGCAATGCACTGGAAGGAAGCTAGTGTCCTCCGGAGAACTTTATATGATGCTGATGCAACGATCGACTCGGTATGAGCCTTGGGAGCCAAGTCGGTACAACATTGAAGCAGACCGCAGCCCGTGGAGTTTGTAGCAAGTTCGATCCACCAAGACGTTGAAGCAGGTACAGTCGCACTTGGCGGCGAAGTTCCTTGAGTCCTACGAGTTGTCTGGCCGTACGGGCAAAGCTCCTATTGGGTATCCCCTATTATTGTTTGAGTGGCCCAGCTAGCCGAGTTCTGAGTCTCATGACGTTCCGCCGTTCTTAGTTTATGGCAATTTGCAAAAAGCGTACCACGTACGGAGGCCGCGCACAAGTTACCGCTCTTCTAGCCTGGTAAACCAAACGCATTATTGTAAGTTTAACCACTCTTCCGCGCGACAGCACGTGACCTGAAGGCGCGCCGGCTACGTGCTGCTCCCGCCCGAGGCTCCTACTGAACGGTTACGCCGATCATGCCAGACTCTACAGCTGAATTGAAGAAACGAACGCGTACCGATTATCCATATTTTCTCGAGTACCGGACGCGATGGTGTGTTCTACCTTCAACCTCCAATCAACACGTAGTTCCACCATCTTTTGGCATTTGCTGATAACCCGACTTTCTAGGAGCGACAATGATCAGTACTCGCATATGAACAACTCCATCTACTACCACCTCTTCGACTCTATCGTGAACACGTACCTCGTCGAGCACTGCGGCCTCGACCCGACCAACTCGCCGCAAATAGGCCTTGTCGTGTCTTCCTTCTGTCAGGCGCGTATCTAACCAACTGTCATCGCATTGCACGGATTTTGGCTTATAATCGATGAACAACGTCAGTACTTCGCTCCGGCTGCGTTTCCTGAGGTCCTGGATCTCGGTTTGCGCGTGAGCAAGTTAGGGGAGCGCTCAGTGACCTACGAAATCGGCGTATTCAAACAAGGCGTGGAGAGCCCGGGTGCTGTCGGAGGGTACACACACGTATTCGTGGACAGCACATCTCGGAAGAGCGTTCGAATGGATAGTAGGAAGAAGGAAGGTCTGGAGAGACTCATGCCTCGTCCAAAGGGGAAGCTATAAAGGTTGTGAGCGTACGAAACAATGGGCGGGGCGGGAGGCGGGTCTTACTAAATACGGAACGTCGGGATGATGATGGTTTTTGCGGGACAATGCTCTCATGGCGAGATGGCCGAGTGGTCTAAGGCGCCAGAATCAGGATCTGGTCCTCCGGGGCGCGAGTTCGAATCTCGCTCTCGTCAGACGAACCTTTTTGTCGTTCACGACCGTGTCGGTGTCGCAAAGTAGCGCTGACCAGGAAGCGGGGTCTGTCTGATGTCATTACACGTAACGCAGGTGGAATATCCATGATAATTATATAGGCTGAAGTGGAAAGAGGAAGATTATGTTATGATAGTAGTGACATGAGTTTCAAAGATCCTAGTATACAACCGCCAGCGATGATGGGGAGCGTCAAGTTGTCGTCTAATGACCCCAAGTCTATCATAGCCGGATGGTCAGCTCGATCATCAATGAGACGCGTGCAACGTACCTAGTGCTTCCGCAACACCGCTCACCAAACCCGCCATGACTCCTATCAACCCGAGCCCAACCCACCCACTCGTGACATTGCCCAACGAGCAGGCACCGCCCAGCAGCCCCTGGCACCAGTCTTTCACTGCGGGCGAGACCAGAGCGGGCGAAACGCCGTTGTCCCACGTCCAGCTGATGTCTTGTGTGTCGTGGCGCAGCGGCGCTATCCATTTCCAGAACCCGATCGCTATGAGTGTGCCGGTGACGCAAGCAGCAACGAACCCTGCTAGTGATTTGCGAGGCGCGAGGGGGAGGCGCAGGAATGGGAGCCGCGAAGGGAGGCGTGGTGTGACCGAACCGAACATACGGCCGACAGTAGATGCGGCTGTGTCGGCCCAAGACAATCTGCCGATAAGGATAAGAAACGAGACGAACAAACGCCCGCAGGGGACGTACATGAGGATGGCTACCGTCGCAACATCGAGCGGGTAGGCAGTCAGCGCAAAGTTCACACCGAGGATGTACCATACGACCCCATTCACAGAATCCTGGCAGCTGTTTAGCTTTAAGGTCGGTGAATGATGCGAGGGGACATGCCTTTTCGCATTCACGCATCAGGAAGCCAAGAAGCCGTTCGTATGTGCGCTCGAACGCGGGCCATCTCAGGCGAATGAAGTCCGCAGGCAAGATAACCGCGAACGCTGTCCACAGAACGACAACGACTGCCTTGGGAGAGCCCTGAGATGTCCAGAGGTATAATGTTAGGAATCCTGCGACTAGTTAGTCACGAAACCGATGACAGAGTACCAAATACGCACCTATTGATGAATGCAACACTTTGCGAGGAATCTCCCAGTCGATTTTCTTCGCAGGTACTTGCACTTTCCCATTCCCATTCCCAACCCGACCATTGGTTTGGTAGTCTACGCCATTGGTGTACTCCGGCGACCCCTCTCTCGGCGGGGATGCTGTACTGGGCGTGTCTCGTCCTGAAAGCAGCTCGTCGTCGTCGTGTTCGTTCTCGTTCTCGTTCGGCATCTCTAGCACCTCCGCGTGCTGTAAGCTCGAAAGTCTGCGAATTACCTGTCTAGTGATGTTCTGCACGGCCTTGGCCTGGCCGGGTGATGCAGAGCGTGAATGTGCGGGAAAGTTGGTTGATACGAAGGCGATTTTGGGTGATGGCGAACGCGTCGTGCCTCTTCGGTCTATTGAAGTCGTGGAACTCGTAGGTTGAGTGTCGTGCGGGAGGCTCATTAGTAGCGTACAAGGCGAGGACGAGAGTTACGAAATAAAAGAAAACGTCGTCAAGGTCGTGTGAGGCTTTTACAGCCTGAGCTGCACGAAAAGATAGATGAGACGAGGTACCAACAACCGAAGATCGCTACTCTCAAATTTCGGCAACTTCAAGCACGTGTTTACGAAAACGGGCGCTTATGGCGTGCTCGTTTCACAACCGAACATGTACAAATTTACTTGCCTCGAATGATGTGCCGATGAAATAGAAAATAGGGAGCTATAATACACATGAATAGACTCATATCAAACTACCTGTGACAGCTGTACAAGAGATGTCCAACGGTCCCCGTGCTATGATCTCGACAAAGCTTTCCTTGCCTCCTCACCTGCTTTCCGAGCAGTCGCAACGGACGGCCGAGGGTCGCTGGTCTCCGAGCTCGTTGTATTTGGCGGTGAGACACCCTTCTTCACAGCATTATTCGCGGCCGCCACAGTTCGCAGCAAATTGCCCGTACTCGTTCGCTTCCCCGTCCTCGCCTTCCCTGGTACACTTGCAGATGCGATACCGCCATTGATATTCAATCCCTTCAGGGGCGCTCCATTGGCTGGTATCTTATCTTTATCGGTCTTCTTCAGGAAAGGGCTTGGGAGATTCTCCTCGTCTTCCAGATCGTACTTTGGTGGGTTGGGCAAAGTGACCGGCATTGTAACCGAGCGGACGATCTGGGGGGCGGTCGGCCCCTCGCGTTGTAGGTGAGGATGTGATAAAGGCTTGACCTCTGTTGGGGCGTTGCGAGAAGCTCCCGGTCTCTGTGATGAGCGGATCGACGGTCGCCGCAATCGAGTTGGAGGCGCAGTTAATTGGGAGGAGGAAGATGCAGTCTCTGTGGGCACACTCGTAGATCTACTAGCGGGACGTGGTCGTTGGCGTTCTCGTTTCGACGGACTCGGCGGTGGTGTAATCTCCGGCTCTTCCTCGCTCTCGTTACCTTTGTCCTCGTGGAAGTCAAATATCTTCGCAAAGTCCAATCCAGGTCGCGGAGAATCAAACAGATGTGCCAACTCAGCCGGAGATGGTGTCGCCAGTGCCTCTCCGGTCGTGGTAAGTACCACACCTTTCATCGCGGAAGGTGCATAATCTCGCGGAAGTTTCGAAGTACGAGCAATAGGCGTTTGGAGGGCGTCCAGCACGTGCTCGGGTCGCTTGTCTTCGGTAGCTCTCGAAACGAGGTTCTTGATCTCTTCTAGTGGAGACTTCTCCTTCTTGGCCGCAGCCACTATAGAAATGTAAGCATCGTGTAGTAATAATTGTCGATATCATTGGGTTTACCTTTCAATGCCTCAAGTACTTTCGCTCTCTCCTCAAGCTCAAGCCGTATAGATTCCAGTCGCTCTTCTTCATCACTCAACTCTTCCGTCCGCTGTATAACCCATTTCACCCTCTCATCCACCTCCTCAGCAACTTCCTTCTTGATTTGCTCTTCCCTCGTCTTCCACGCCTCGGATATCTCGGCCTCCCGCTTCCGAATCGCACCCATAATCTCTTCTTCCCTTCTCACCATCGCGGCAGCCACCTCTTCTTCGCGCCTCGCAACAGCGATCCGCAGTTCATCCTCTCGTTTGGCCACGGCTTCTCGTATCCGCACCTCTACATTGACCTGTACTTGATGGTGTTGCTGAAGCTGATTCACCATATCCTTCAAGGCTATAATTTCAGCATCCTTCTGGCTGAATACGCTGGCTATCTGGGCTTCCTTCTCGGCCACAGCAGCTTCACGGGCGAGGATCTCCCTCTCCTTCGTAGTGAGAGTAGATTTGTGGATTTTCACGGTGTGTAGCCTAGAGGTAGGTAAGTTAGCTTTTGGATGCAACCCCTAATCCATGGCGTACATCTTCTCGGTATCAGAGATCTTTAGCGCAAGTACGAGGCGCTCGTGTTGGAGTAGTTGCGCCGCAGAGGGCCGCATGGCGGGCTATCGACCATCGTTTGTTTGGACTGTTGCGAACATAATCGAAAACTTACGTTCAGATTGAGCATGGTCTTGATGACGCTAGACAGGGTCTGGCTGTAACCACGAGGTAGAGGCGGTACGCGACCATTGCTAGTGTACGTATTATTGCCTGCACGTTGACATCACGGGTAGGATACTGACCGAATCAAAATGCTAAGTTCGGCGTGCGTCTTAGCCTCATGGAAAGGCGGCTTGAGTGCGCATAGCTCGTAGATTAAACAGCCAAGGGACCATATATCCGACTTGGAGTCATACGCTTTCTCCTGCATGAGCTCGGGGGACATGTAATATGGAGTCTGAGGGGCCAAGGCGGTCAAAACACGTCCCCTCCTTGTGGAGTGAACAGGGAACGTACCCCAACATAGGTATTTGCGAAATTAGACTGGGCGAGAGCTTTAGAGAGCCCAAAGTCGCCAAGTTTGACGGAGCTAGCTTCGTCGAGAAATACTGGTACACTATTAGCAGCGTCGGCCGAGCAATGGCATAGAACATACCATTGTCAGGTTTAAGATCTCTGTGAAGGATCTGAGGCCGCCTCTCCTTACTATCTGGCTCTAATCCGGTGCTCCCACTTCGCGAGTGTCCATTCGGATGGTGGCAATGTTGCAGTGCGAGCAGTATCTGTAGGAAGAAATTCCATACAGCGTCTTCTGATATTGGTCGGTTATGTTTCTGAGCTTGCTTGATGACGCCCGAGAGGTCGCCACCACCACAGTATTCCATTAGAATATAAAGAATGCCCGCTTCTTTGTCGACGTATCGGTCATGGTATCGTACAATGTGGTCGTGATGGAGATCTTTCAAGATATTCCTAATGAATGTGATCAGAATGGGGATACCGTAGAGTGAGCAGTCGCAATACTAACACTTCGGCAACAATCTGCTTTCTGTCGCGTTCAGTCATGCGCTCAAAATTGAGTTCCTTTCGTGCAAATATCTTCCCAAAGAGTCAGCGCAAGACTCGCCACCGGTGTACTGGGATGCGACTCACCATACCGTCCGTTTTCCTGCGGACCTTTCTAATAATACCAAACGACCCGTTTCCTATGATATCCAGCGGGTCGTAGAGCTCTAAAAACTGGCTCATCGTGTCGAGGCGGGGCTATGTGACAGTACGGAATAGATGTCGAAAAGAATGAACTGTCGCATCCAAAGCGGGCAACATCACGTTACCGCGCCCGATGCTCGATCATGTGACCACTCAAACAATGTTCAGAGTCTTCCTAGGGGCTCCAACCAAGAACGATATTTCCAAGGATCCGGCTTCTTTTCGCTGGCAAACCGTCTCATCGACATCGCCGTCGGCCAGCACAAGGCCTGCAGGAACGCAACCATTCCCCCCAGCTACCTTGCAGGCAGCGAGCGTGCGAATCTCTCAGTTTTATAAGCACATTATCTTCGACGATGAGGAAGGAGATGAAGGGGCTCCAGATGGAACTTTCCTAGGAGGTGCGTTACTAGCCTCGGAGATGCATTCCTGCTTACAAGACTTTGACTAGGTCAGACCACCGCAATTTCCTGGGACGAAAGTCTCGAAGATGGGGAACCTGGAGCAGAGACCATTGACAAGTCGAAGTCTGCGGTGCTCTCGCGAGATGACACGTATGCTACTCAGGAAGAAGAAACACAAGAGATATCTGCCTATTCCTCGGATGCCTCCTCGATCATCCGCTTCCCCTCATTTACTTTCGACTTGCATACTCTGCTAAAGTTAGCGAAAGTTTCGAAGAAGCCTGCGTACTCAAAAGCAAGCGTACTCGCTGCTGTCTTAGAAATCGAAGGCCCAGACGTGATCCACATCAAGAAGGGCCTGGATGCTGGGAAGGAGGTGTCCCTCCTCAAGATGATCTTAGGCGACGACGAAGGCAGTGTCTGTAAGCTAACGGCCTGGCGAGAGATAGCGGAATGTTGGGGGGCGGAAGATGCTTCTGGTATTAAGCGTGGTGACGTGGTGTTCCTTGAAAGTATGTCCCCCTCCGTTCAGAAGCAATTTCCTTAATTCACTACATTTCCTAGATCTCAGCATATCCAAAGAGACTTCCCCTTCTTCCTCGGCTTCAACCACCCTCACTGCATCTCCAAATCTGAAGTCACGCTTACAAATATGTTTCCGTACCATGCCTAGTATCTCAGAAGACATGCAATACAGACCCGATCTCCGACTTGGATATAGTGATGCCACAGTTAGGAAGGTTGGCGCGGTGGTGGCTTGGTTTGAGGGGATGGCAGGTCTGAGTTGACATATTCCAGAGGTACCTATCGTAGCATTTTTACTCGATTTCGTTTGTATGTTCACAGCACCCGGTCAGTCACGTAAAAGTGTAGCAACCAAGCGCTGATTAGGCATGCCCATTATCGATCGTCGCTCGCTGATACAGTATTGTGCCACTGCCAACTACCACAACATTATCAGTACGACTTCGGTGCGGAAGCACGTCGCGGTATCCTAAATCTTATTAGAAGTTCACTGTTTCTTTAGATTGGAATGGAGCTACCAACCGAAATCCTGTTTGCGATCGTGGGTGAAGTCAGTGACGTGAAGACTCTATCAAAGCTCCTGCTCGTATCTCGTCAATTCAACTCGATCGCCTTGCGACAGCTCTACGAAGACATGTCCTTTTCTTTGAACTCGGCCGCCGATCTTCGTTCGATCAACACGTTGCGCCGCGATGTGCAAGCGAACCCAGGCATTCAGCTCACCACATCCTTCGCGACATATTATTTTCCACGAGCATATTACGCCGCTCCACCACATGTCGAACCAGACGTTGACCACATAATTCCTTACCTAGTCAACGTCAGACGCCTCCGCTTAAGTCGCCAAGCCGCCAGCCCTGGAGTATTGTCCCTACTCCCAGCCAGTGCACACCTTACCCATCTCATCTTAGACCGCCGCCTCTGCTCGGGGGATTTGACGTGGTTCTTTTCGTCTCATCCAACACTAGAGTCCATCATGCTCTCTGGTAGCAGTACCAACGGCCACATCATTGAATTAACATCCGACGCACTCCCAACTCTTCGTACACTAGCAATAGTCTTTGACGCGTCGTTGCGGATCAAGAACACAATGCCTTCGGTTCTCAACCTCACTATCTTCCGGCATTCAGACGGACCTGCAGTCATACATACCGTCGGACGGCTTCCCTCCACCCGCACTTTGGCTTTGCAAGACGCGTCTACTACTTTAAGCTCCCCAGGCAACTTCAACCTCCCAAATCTAGAATACCTTCAAATCAATTTCCTGATGGACGATCCAGTGAGATCCCTACTACTACACTCGCTCGTCTATGAAGCTACTGCTTACGCATTACCTAGAGGCCTGCCCCATCTATCTTATCAAAATTCGCGACAACCAAGTTGAAATATGTGCGATTCCTTGAATCCAGAGGCCTAGATGCTCGCAGAATATTCGAATCCGTACCAACTCTAGTCGTCATGGACGTAGTAAGGGATGCTGATGAAACTCTGCGTTGGGTCAGAGGTTCCGATTTTCCCCTCGAAATTGGTACCTTCGACGAAGATGCTGACAGTTGGGGGCAATGGTGGGAGCACGCAGGCAAAGAAGTGGAACACATATGTAAGTAGAGTAGATGTTCGTCGAGCGACAATGACGTCTAATTGAACTTGGAAATTCTGGCACAGGTACAAATCTGGGATCACAAACGAGTTCTAACGAAGGATGGAATTACTAGGACGAACAGTGATATCGCCGTCTAGTGAATGGATCAATGATGCTCCATCACAGGATACCACGCGGAGATCAGTGGAAGACCAAGCTACATAGATTGTGAAACTTCGTTATCACTGAGTCTGAAGGGTTCCTTCGGCCCCCAGCAACTTCAAATGCACACCGTCAACCATCCCGATGAGAAGTTGGATATCCATCTGGCTGCCATTTAACGGGGTCGTAATGACGCTTGTCTTCCACTGAGATTCCAAGGGTCCTTCGGGAGCTGCGCGTCTACGTGTCAGCGTTTTGCCATTGAGTAGAACGTCAAAGAAGGGTATCCCGAGGAAAGGAAATGGCATGTGTGCGTCGCGATTGAACTCACTTGGATGGAGGGATCCCATGGGCATCAACTCCAACCAACTCCACCTCAACTGCCTCTCGATCCTACTCAAATCAGGCGCCTCGAATCCCTGCCCTGTGATGGTGTAGTTGGAGGTGCCTCTGGGGGCTTCGATTGTCTCTTCAACTGCGTTTATGATGGACACTCAGTATGAGCGACTAGATGAGGAGCTAGGTGTAGGCGAAAGGAGCATCCGAAGTGCTCGAGCTTATCTATGCTCAGCTTAAACGTCCGAGGGGTGTCCATTTCTGGTGGCAGAACGGTGAGCAGGAAAAGGTAACGAGAAGACGATAAGAAGGTTGTAGACTCGAGATAGGCATCTAATGTTATATCACAATCACTAGTCCCTGATCCCGACGGTTTCAAATTCGAGGACTAGGGAACATCAAGGGCACGAAGATAACACGCGAGTCGACCGTCAAAATTGAGGGACGGACGCGATGCAGTTAACGTTCAGTGCAATTCCCGAACTGGTCACTGTTATCGCTGTAAGTATATGTCGATACCTTGTGTCAGAGTTAACAAGAGTCAGGTGTCTTCGGTAACGGAGTCTTAAGATGTGTTTGCGCCGCTGATTGTGGGATGTGTCCTCAACATCGAAGCTCTTTCGTTGAAATAACATCAATTCCATCGTAGAAAAGCGATTGCAAAGTCTGTAGAAGTTGATGACCTGACGAATAGGCTTACGACTAGCTTGGGACCACGCCGAGGTAAATAATTCCAAAGAAAAGTAATCTGCGAAGCATTATTCGACGTCTACAAAGCGTTGTAGCGACATTGCGGCTGAGAAATGCGGGCAACAGGGACAGGGAAAACAGAAATATTACTCGGGCACAATGAGGCGCCTTTCTTGGGGCATGTTGCGATAGTGCTCTCGTTCAGCTTCAACTTGCTCTACCAACTCTTCCACGTACGGGCGATATACGCTGGCGTTGTCAGTGTAATGGGCGAGGCGGGATAGCAGATAATCTATGTTTCCGCGGCGAAGGTCCATTCTCAGGAACGTGTAGACACCCTCCAACTTGACATCCACTAGCGAACACAATTAGTATAAGATGAGGGAGAGAAGGGCGTTCACACCATCTGCCCAAGCCCGCACTAATGCAGCACACCGCATCATCTCAGCACAGCCAAGTTGTTTCCTCTCCTCACCAATGAATACCTTTTCTTTCATTCCACATACGTGTGGCTTAGCCGTTTCGAAGTCGATGATGAAAGGGCAACCGTCTTTGTTCAGGATATTGTGGTAAGAAAGGTCTCCGTGCGTGAAACCTGCGAAGTGAATGAAATACACGGCATCGATAACTTTTGATCTAAAACCAGACACTCAGCCGATGCCACTGTCCACAAGAATCAGAAGAATGAACGAACTTGTATGAGTCTGTAAAATTACGGGGATCCTCTATTGGCGTACCACAGTCACCGAGGACAAGGAAAGAGGAGACTTTGCCATCCTCTCCGTCATACTGGAAGAGACCATAACAGCGTGGTATTGCTTTGTCTTGAAGGTCCCATAGATGAAGCTCGTACATGTCGGCCTCATGCTCGAAAGCGCTGGGTCGAGGAGATTCGGCGAAGAAGTCTGTCTTGACCACTACACTCACGGCGCCTGCTTTATCGGGCAGCGTTAGTGTTCCTTTGTAAACAGCTGTGTTTTTGTGGGAGGTAAGAAGTTTAAGGTCGCAGATCGAGTAGTGTTGAGTCATATCAGTATCATCGAGATAATAACGTTCTAGTTTGGTGGTAGGCAGGTTTTTCCGGCAGCCCCAAGGTGAGGAGGCAGGGTTCAACTGAAGGGAGGCCATGGTCGTTGAACATTGAACGTAACATAAAGGTTGGTTGGGGTTGTGGTGGACGAACTTGGAATTGTCACGATCACGTGACAAGGAGCAATGCCGTCGACGGCTTTGAATAAACGGCGAACTGCCAGTGGTTCATCATAGTCGTGCCAGGAGTATCGCAGAGATTTGGGATAAAATTGTATCTTTGATAGCCAGTGTCTTGGTGGGTCCAAGGTCGAACCGCACTGAGGTGAACAGATTGGGAGAAAGGTAAAGACATTACTCGATGTTTACAAGGCGCGACATTAACATTGCGGCTGAGCAAACTAGGTAAATAAGACACAGAGAACACAAAATTGTGGACATATTACTCAGGCACAATGAGGCACATTTTGTGAGGAATACAATGAAAGTGTTCCCATTCAGCCTCAATTTTGGTCGCGCGTATATATACGGCGCGACACGTGATATAGGAGACACAGGGGTATCTAGTCGTAAGCGTAAGCTTACAATTGAACTGATGCCGCATTGCACTCTATAGACTGTCATCGTTGCGTACGTCCGGTCGCTAGTGTTCCGCCGGGTAGAGTCCGTGGAGAATCTCGCAATGCACGGCCACATCGATTCCATCAGAAACAAGGCATGTAAGGTTGACGTAACTAGTAAGCACACGACCAGCTTGGAACATCGTCGAACTTAAGAAAAGTAATCTTCAAAGGCATTACTCAATATCTATAACGTGATATTAACGGTGCGGCTAACATGGAGCTACATTACTCAGGAAATGAGGCGCTCTTCGGGAGGAATGTTGCGATAGTACTCTCGTTCGGCTTCTACTTGCTCTATCAACTGCTCCACCCACGGGCGATATACGGTGGGGTCGCTATTGCAGTGGGTGAGGTGGGATAGCAGATAATCCATGTTTCCGCGACGGAGGTCCATTCTCAGGAAGGTGTAGACACCCTCTAACTCGACATCCACTAGCGAATCTAATTAGTATTAGACGAGGGAGAGAAGGGTGTTCGCACAATCTGCCCAGGCCCGCACCAATGCTGCACATCGCATCATCTCTCGACATCCAAGTTCTTTCCTCTCCTCGCCAATGAATACCTTCTCTTTCATTTCGCATACGTGCGGCTTAGCCGTTTCGAAGTCGATGATGAAGGGACAGCCGTCTTTGTTTAGGATATTGTGGTAAGAAAGGTCACCATGCGTGAAGCCGGCAAAGTGGATGAAATATACAGCATCAATCACTTTCGATCTACGCGAAGCCGGTCACTTAGATGACATCTTCAAGGATTGAAAAGAATGAACATACTTGTATGAGTCCGTGAAATTACGAGGGTCTTCTATCGGAGTACCACAGTCACCGAGGACAAGGAAAGAGGAGACTCTGCCATCCTCTCCGTCATACTGGAATAGACCGTAACAGTGCGGTATTGATTTGTCTTGAAGGCCCCATAGATAAACCTCGTACATGTCGGCTTCGTGTTCGAAAACGCTTGGCCGAGGAGATTCGGCGAAGAAATCTGTCTTAACCACTACGCTTACAGCGTCCTCTTGATCTGGCAACTTTAGGGATCCTTTGTAAACCGCCGTCTTTTTGTGGGAAGCAAGGAGTTTTAGGTCGCTGATTGAGTAATGTTGTGACATATCCGTATCATCGAGGACATATCGTTCAAGCTTGGTGGTAGGTAGCTTTTGCCGGCAACCCCTAGGCGACTCGGAGGCAGGGCTCAACTGAAGGGAGGCCATGAGATCGTTGAACGTTGAAAGTAGAAGTTGAGGCCTTTGAGGGTGGACGAATGAACTTGGGATTGACACGATCACGTGACAGGATCGATGCCAGCTTCGTAGATAGCAGTCTTTCTAGTGGATGGTATTGATTGGTCTATACAGTCGTGCGGCATAGTCGTCCTCGCACATAATGACACCCCAAACAAAGCCTGTAGATCCAGATGCCACACCAAGGCCGAATCGCATCCGGCCCACTCAGCGAACTCGAATTACGGAAATACAATATCCACGGAATGTATCAAAGGTGTCCTCTAAGCGTGGAACCTCAGTCAAGTACGGTCCCGAGCTCATACTTACGCGTCGTTACTGATATGTAGCTCACAGCCCCGGAGTAGCACGATCCCGTAGTGAAGACAGTATTGTCTACAAAGCACTCCTTCTAAGGCTCCCTCAAGTACCCGAGAGCCGTAGTTTTGCCAAGGATGGCATCAGCAGTCATAGTTCTCATGGGCCAAAAGCGAAAGAGTTAGAGGTAGAATATGACAAGCAACTGCACAAGGTGGTCCCTTGTCCCGGTATTATGGACAACTTAATCTCGAAGCTTCGGGAATCCCTTAAAGCTTGCCACCAACCGTCGGAAAACGATCCATTCATGTCTCGACTCTCCGTCGAAAGTCGTTGCGCCCACCTTCCGGGCAACATTTGCTCTGAACATGACACCGAGTCTTGGGTCCATAGCGCCATCCTCAGACCTGCGATCGCCGTCGCGCAGTTCCTTCTCTACGACGATACAGCGACCAGAGACTTCCCCAACACCTCGTCGGTTGGAGGTCCTGCCCCGGTTCCCGACAGTGTTGTGTTCAAGTTGTACAGAGATGCCGACAATGCAGTCGCTGCGGTTGAATTCAAGACCCATGTTGTTCTTGGTATAGACTGGTTTGATGCGATCCAC
>CM033823.1:4725593-4811015 GCA_019677325.2 Pleurotus cornucopiae | reverse complement strand
TGGACGAGTCCGAGCGAGTCCGAGTGAGTCCGAAGTTCGGGAAGACTTCGGAGTCACCGGACGTGGCTCGGATGCGAAGGGAGTGGTCGGAAAGGAAAGGGAAAGGAAAGGGAACGAAAGGGATGTACGTAAGAGTCCGTGGGATGAAGGAAACGATAAAGGAAGGAGGAGGGAGGGASAGGGACAGGGGAATAGGAGAAAATAGGAGTGTCCCCTTACACCCACCGAACCGAAAAGGCCAACCAACCCACCATCCCAGGCCAACGAGTACCACCACCCCCACCAGTACGAGTGCGAGGAGGAGAGGAATTCGAGGTTGAAGAAGTTTTAGACAGCCGGCTGAGGAGAGGACGACTAGAATATTTAATCAGATGGAAGGGCTACACCCCCGAGCATGATTCATGGGAACCTGAGCGGAATCTGGAGAACGCCCCGGAGCAAATCGTGGCATTCCGCTCTCGACACTCYGGAGCTCCACGTCGAGTCTCTCGAGCGCTCTTCGAACAGCTCGCCTGGAAGCCCAAGTATGTATTTACGTCACCCACATACACCACAAAAACAAAAATATAYGAACTGAGTATGGAGCCGGAGGAGACCCAGAGCAACCCCACTGGCAATCACAACGACGGACATAACGATGATGCCATCACGAGCACCAACAGAAAGTCCGTCCCATGTGGCGAAGAAGGGGAGGTCGGTGGTCATAATGAAGAAGTAGTAAACACGGCGTCAAACGGAGTTGACGAATCGTAGAGGGGGGGTGATGTTATGGTTTGACTCTTTTCACTCTTACTCCTATTTATCACATGACGAGCACGTAGGTATTTACGAGACGTAGCTTACGTCCTCGGTGTAAGGGGACACTCCTATTTTCTCCTATTCCCCCTGTCCCCCTCCCTTCCTCCTCATTTCTTTTTCCTTTCTTTCATTCCACGGACTCTTACGTACATCCCTTTCGCTCCCTTTCCTTTCCGTACACTTTCTGCCCACTCCTTTCGCATCCGAGCCACGTCCGGTGACTCTGGAGTCTTCCCGAACTTCGGACTCGTTCAGACTCGCTCGGACTCGCTCGGACTCGTCTACACACTTCGGGGCTCGTCCGGGCTACCTCTATACTCTTTCCCCACTTCATTACTCTTCGCCCTTACTTCCCCAGGTCGCTGGCACGACTCCTGTACATTCCCCTTCCACTTCATTATCACATGCCCCCTCGTACCTTGTGATATTCGTTCGGACTTGTGGCTGGTGTACTGTACAGTTATCCTTCATTCCTCCCACGCTACTACAGTATATACTTCGCCTCCTAGCATGGAGAATCCTTATTCTGTTCTCTTTGGATTCTCCCTCTGCTAGGTGAGCAGCTCTCTCATGTATTGTAGTTAGACTTATTCATTATCTTTGGATTCTCCCTCTGCTAGGCTTGCGCTGTCGGCCATCTTGAGGTTGCCCTTACACTCGGGCCGTATTTATAATCACTTTAGTCAGAACCTCGCCGTAGACGCATGGGCGCAGTCCATGACATCACACCTCCTGGTGATGACCTAAACATCCCATGGAAAGCCGACAGGCTACGGCATGTATGTAGACATGAGGATCGTGCATGTATAGTAGTATATAAAGTCGAATACCATACCCAGAGATGTTAACTCGTTCTCTTGGGAATACCACTAATATAGTGCCTAAGTCATCGTCTTCAGCCCCCCGTCTTTCTTCTCATCCACTTACTTGACTCGCCATCTTGCGAGGTCCGCGTACACATTTATTGTGTATTAGTGTCGCCCTGACACTGCCTTGATGCTGATATTAGATGTACGAATAAGGTGGACATCAACCCACCAGATGCTTCATGCGTAAACATCCTTGGCAGCTTATCTATACTCATACAGTATATCTATCATCTCTAGTGCGTGCATTGGATCTTAAAGACTGCCTGGATGTCTGGGTGGATAGACAATGTGAGCTTCGCCATCTTGAACTCAAGTCGGAACACTGGAAAGCCATGTCTCTGCTGGAGGATTGGCTCCAAGCCTTTCGAGACACCACCACTAGTATGTCTACTACAAGATTTCCGATGTTATCAACAGTGCATGCCACCTTCCGTGGCCTTCAAGACCACATCAAAACCATCTTACGCAAACTCCCAGATTCTGTTTCGCCGCGCATGAAGCAGGCTTTGATTGAAGCTCATACAAAACTCGCTACATATTACGATAAGTTTGATCAATCTCCGTACTATACTTGGGCTGCTCGTATGTTTCAATTTCACCTGTACCACTTATACTGACTTCAATTTTGATTAGTTCTTGATCCCCGTATAGGCTACAATGGCGTCAAGTTGGACTATGAAGACGATCCAGCCCTCCTTGAATATCTTGATAAGGTAAAGGACGAACTTCAGAAGCACTTCAATGCAAACTACAAATCTGGTGGATCGGCTCCCTCACGTGAAGGCTCATCGACTTCTATCACATTCCGCGATAAGTGTGACGTGAGGCACGAACGGCTCATGCCTATCAGAGGATAAGATAAGATAGTGGTGATGAGACACCGTGTGAATTCTGGGGTTCCCTCCTGCCGCGTGTACCCCAGAATTCCCTTCGCCTTCTCCTCGTTCACGCACTTCTCTGTTGTACACTGCATTGCTGCTCTCGTTTTCGCGCTTTCTGTTTATTTATTCCTTTAGAATTCAAAACATGGTCAATGTCAATATTTCTCGCACTCCTTCCCCCCCTCCCGCTCCTCCCCCCGCCCCATCTCGTACTCGGAAAACCCACTGCAGCGAAGCAGTCGTCGCGGCCCTCAGGAAATACCCCCGTGCCCAACGCACAAGGATGAACGAAGACAAGGCCCAACGAAACCTTGACAGAGAACTCAAGCGTGCGCAACACCAGACGAACCCCACTGCTTTCCCAGACGACGCTTCCGATTCCTCTTCAATGCTCACAATCTCAGACACTGAAGACGCCCCCTCCATACCCGAAAAATCAAAGCTGCTGTCTTCCCTCTCCAAACTCACCCCACAAACTCGCGCTTTGGCCGTCTCAATTCTGGGCCAGAGAGACCGGGAGGCAGATGAGGACGAAGAAGATATCCACCTCCCTGCACCCGCCGCAAAGCGCCTCTGTCTCGATACAGCGAAGGAGGTAACAATTAACCCAGGGGACACTGTTACCCTTGGGTTCCATAATCTCCTCTTTGACCTGACCCGCTATAATATCTATATGCCCCTCAACTTGTTTACTAATGCCAATATTCGTCTAGTGAACCGGGAGGCTCATTCCCTCACCTTACGTCGCATCAACTCTTCTGGAAAGAGAGCCTCGAAACCCCCCCTGGTGCTTGATGTTGAGGTCTTTGAAAAGAAATATGGCCGGGAAGCAGATTTGACTCGCGACCAATGGTCGGAGGCTGCACGTAACTTCACCCGCTTCGCCGGAGAAGTTGGACGCGACGGCGAGCAAGGCGACTACTTTACACGCTGGGACAACCACTATGGCTTTTTCGAGGAACGTACCGACGCCGCTGAACATTTCCAAGCCATCCTAGAGGTTGACATCAATATGCGCAAAGATTATATCGTCAAGCCATTCGCCTTCTCACGCAGCCTGTACAACAACGCTTACGAGGCCGCTAAGATATCCATTCGTGTCGCTACCATCGAACGCCTGCACCACTCACATTCCAACGCCCCGGCCCGTCTTCCTCGAGCCCCCGACGGTCGTGTTGCACCCTCCATTACCCCCAATGCTCCCTTTCGTAAAGGCAGCAGCAGCGACTCCTCCTCAGCTGTCTGCCTCCGCTGCGCTAGGAGGGGACACACCCTTACGACTTGTTCGGCCGTTACCTTTGAGGACGGACCAAAGATTGCTACCACAATCCAAAATGGCAGCCTCGCGCGCGGATCGAGTACCCTCTGCCATGTCTGGAATGTGCGAGGGGATAGATCATGCTCCCATAGCCCATCTCGTGTCCACAGCTGCTCATTCTGCGGTGACAAACGCCACCATGCCCTTGCCTGGGTTTGTCGAAAGGAACCGCCCCGCTCTATGTCTTAATCCCCCTTCTTCTCCTTCCTTTACCTATGATTTCCTCGCTAATTCATACTCTCGTCCCACTCCTACTTTTCGCATTCGTTCTCATGAGGATATTTTCTCCCGCATCCTCACACCATATAACACAGACGCATTCCACCATTACTTAGAAAAGCATAACTTATCAGACCGGTACCCCTTCCTTGTCCGCAATTTAAAGCATGGTTTCCCAATGGGCAATTTTCCTCCCCTTCTAAATACTGTAGTATTTAATAATTCCCCTTCGGCTCTCATCCACCACGATTTTATTTCTTCTTACTTGAAGGACGAAGTGCAGGCTAGTCGCATGAGTGGCCCCTTTTGCCGCACCGAAATGGAAGACCTCATGAAGGGCCCTTTCCAGTCCTCCCCTCTTCTCGTAGATGTCCAACCGCAGGCCCCTGGATCTCCGGACAAATTGCGCGTTTGTCGTCACCTTTCGAAGGGCAATTCGGCCCAGCCCTCTACGAACTCCTTTATCGAAAAGGATCTCTTCCCAACTTGCTTCGGGTCCGCCCTCGAGCTTTCCGAGATCGTGAGTTTTGCCTCCTCATCCCCTCCGCTACACCTAGTGGCCTCCTGGCCTTGCCCTGTCGAGCCCCTCTTCTTGCTCCCTTGAGCCCTGTCCCGCTCTGCTGAGCCCCGTTTTGCTCTGCTGAGCCCCGTTTTGCTCTGCTGAGCCCTGTTCCGCTCTGCTGAGCCCTGTTCCGCTCTGCTGAGCCCCGTTTTGCTCTGCTGAGCCCCGTTTTGCTCTTCGAGCCCCTTTTCACTCTGCTGAGTGCTGCCTCGCCCTGTTGAGTGCACCCCTTTCCCTTTCTGCTCGGTTGAGCCCATACACATATGAATGGCCTGCCATGGCTTCCTTTTGTACCCTTACCCCAAAGAGTGCCATAACTGATGTCTGCTATTCTTGCCCAGATTGCACACGCACCGCCAGGCGCGCAGGCCATGACTCTCGATATAGCGAAATTCCACCGCACCTGCCCCATTTACCCAGAGCACAAGCCATGGTTCGTACTGCAGGGCCCTTCCGGCTTTTATGTGGACCATGTATGTCCTTTCGGCTGTGCCTCCTCCAGCAGTAATGCAGGCATGATCGCAAACGCAGGCATGGATATTTGGCAATGTGAAGGTGTCGGCCCACTGGTCAAGTATGAAGATGACATCTCGGTATTCCGCTTCCCTCACCCCTCCACGGGTACCCACTTGCGCTTTGCCTACGACCGTACCTCAGCGCTCAATTTGCTGTCACCACTACAATTTCCATGGCACCCGGACAAAGGTCAAGATTTCGCTACCACCTTCACATACATCGGCTTCTCATGGGACATCGAGGCCCGGCGCGTCTCGCTTCCTTCCACCAAGCGCGAAAAATTCTGGACTCGCACTCGCGCATTCATAGCTTCCTTCGACAGAGCACGCTGTACTCTCCTGGATGTCATGAAAATCCATGGCTCTCTCTGCCACATAGCCTTTGTTTATCCAGAAGGCCGCTCGTACCTTGCCTCCCTCTCCAACTTCATCTCCTCCTTCCAGCAACGCACCTTCACGTCCCGCTACCCTCCACGCTCGGTTATCTCAGACCTCTCATGGTGGGAGTCTACTCTCTCCGTCCCAGGCATCTCTCGCACGCTCCTACCTAGGGGCTCAGTTCTAGACCTTTCCCTCTATGTGGACGCCTCTACCTCATGGGGCATAGGCATCATTTTCGGGGGAAAATGGGATGCATGGAGGCTTATTGAAGGCTGGAGAGGCCCCTCCTGCAATATTGGCTGGCTTGAAGGCATCGCCCTCGAACTCCTCATCTACATCCTGGAGGAGCAGTGCCTATCAGATGTTCACCTCCTCATTCACTCGGACAATCAAGGTGTTATCGGCGCCTTTGACAAAGGCCGTAGCCGAAACTTCGAAGTGAACTTGTCAATCCGCCGTTCTACCCCCATTTTAGCTGCTCGCAACATCCTTTTATCCCTCACTTACATCGAATCAGTCATCAATCCAGCCGATCCAGTATCACGCGGTATACTTGGGGACCCCTCGGATTTCTTAGCCTCATCCTTCAAGCTCCCTGATGAGCTTCGCCCTTTCCTTTCTCATGCACAGATATAGATCTTGGTCTTCGGCGGCAGCACGTCCTGCCGCAAGCGAAGAGGTAGAGCGTCCTCTGAAACGAGCTCGGACTGGTACCGCAGTACCTTCAACTCAGCCCCCTCTCAGAGGCCACTCACCGTGCCCCTCTTTAGCTTCTACTCCTCGCCCTCGCCGCCCTCAGGCAGGACGTCAATTCAATTCTAATGAGCTTCGTCCTCCAGTCCTCGCCACGGACCGTCTCCAGCTGTGGCAAACTCCACATTCCCTCGCTTATCGAGAAGAAGTCTCTCGCATCCTGCCCCCTTCGCTCGTCGACACTGCCTTTAATACTGTTATCTCCTCATTCACCCCTAATACAAAATCAACATATGCTGCTGGTCTTCTTCGCTTTAACCAATTCTGTGATTCCCTTGCCATTCCCGAGTCAGATCGCATGCCTGCCTCCCACATACTCCTCGTCGGTTTCATCTCCTCATTCAAAGGAAAAGTCTCAGGCAAAACCATCAAATCCTGGCTGTCAGGCCTGAAAGCATGGCACGACATCTCTCATGCTCCTTGGTTGGGCGATGATCGTTGGGTCCAGATGGCCCGTACCACAGCCAACAAAGAGGGTGTCAAATTCCGGCGTGCTTTACGTTCCCCCGTTACGCTTGATCATCTCCATGCCCTTCGCCGCAGCCTCAACCTTTTATCTCCTTTCGACGCAGCTGTATGGGCGGTCGCCTCTTGTGCCTTCTGGGCCTGCCGCCGGTTTGTGGTATTTTCCCCCCCTCTCAGCCGAAACTAACGACTCCACGTCCTTAGCCTAGGCGAGCTCACAGTTGGCTCTCGAGGCAGTTTCGACCCTAAGTTCCACATCTTGCGCTCCACTCCACTCTGCTACCGTACAAATCAAGACAGCTCTCGCTCAGTCTCCCTCCACCTTCCCTGGACAAAGTCAACCAAGGAAGAGGGTGGTGATATGATCCTAACTGCTCGTGAAGATGACCTTTGCCCTATTGCTGCACTCGAAAACCACCTGTCCATTAACGCCTCATGCCCACCTTCCTCCTCCCTATTCAGCTTCAGGTCCTCTAATGGCACGCCCGAACCCATGCTCAAGCACCTCTTTCTCGGTGCCTGTCACCGTATCTGGGAAAAGGCAGGTCTTGACCTGGCGAAGGGCCATAGCTTCCGTATTGGAGGATCAACAGAACTCCTTGTTGCTGGCTCATCCCCTGAGGTGGTCGCTGCTCTTGGGGGCTGGAGCTCCCTTGCCTTCCTACTCTACTGGCGTCGTCACCAAGAGATTATTTCTTCTAACATTGCCAAAGCCTATTCCCGTACCCGTTTCATAGATTTAACTTCTGCGCTTGAACACTTCCGTGTACAAAGTAATATCCCAAATGCTGTACTGCTAGATGAAATGTAACCCGTACCAACATTGCTGTCACATCGCCAGAACATTCACTCCTATTGGGGGAGTCGTCTTTCCTGTTCACACAATCCGACTGTTGTGAGCGCATGCTCTGGGTGGTATAGTTCGGATTTGTGTTCTCTTGGAATACGACACATCTCTTGAGCCATTCCAGACGCTCAGATCCTTGGTTTACGTCTTTCAAGCCCCTATCTTCATTTGCAACTCAGGTAAGGTTCGGAGACTTCTGCAGCCTCTCCCGCTGTGGCGCTGGCCTTCGGGCTCAAACAGTCTCCCAACCCTTTTCCTCACTCTGTTGCTTCAGAAGCTTGAAACCCTCTCAAACCAAGGCTCTCCCCCAACACACGCCCACATATTAAGCATTGAATTTAAGGCTACTCGTAACCTTGCTACTCTCATCTCCCCGAAACACTCATCTTATCTTATCGACAAATGCAAGCAGCAGTAAATATGACTTCACGTCACGCTACAAGCAGCGCGAACAACCTGCTATCGACGAACTTCAGGAATTCTGGTGATTGCAGCCCGAAGATTTCAACACATGCGACCCAATCAACTGGTGGTTCAATCACTGGTCGCAATTTCCTCGCCTACACCAACTTGCTCTCGACATCGTATCTATTCCAGGTAAAGTGTCTATTGTTTTCGAGTCTTAGCTGTAATCTCACTTCAACCCAATAGGCTCAGCTGTTGCTGTTGAGCGGGTCTTCTCAGGTGGACGCGATACCATTTCAATGCGACGCTCAAGCCTCAATGCCGATACCATCAGCGCACTGATGCTACTCAAGCATTACCTTCGTTCAGGCGACAACATCGAATAGAATAACTCACTCAAGCTCTCATTTTACACCTGGCTTTATAACGTAAATGCGACTGTCTTTGTACCGTAAATGCGGCCGTCTTTGTACTGTATTTATACCCGTACACATCACCTGTATATACGGCCGTCTAAATTACGGTACCGTTACCGTCTGGCCCTCATTGCCACCCCGTCTATCCTGTGCATACATCAAACCCGTAAATGTAAGTGATCGTGCTGTGTACGGCCGTTGGCCGTATACGGTACGGCTGGCAGCCCTAGATGATATCCCCTGACCAAATTGGATTAGGCGCTTTAGATTTCTCCGACATAAGATAAGAGGAAACTTTGCCTCCCTCTCCAGCATACTGGAATAAACCATAACAAAGCGGTATCGCTTTGTCCTGGAGGTCCCACAGATGAAGTTCGTACATGTCTGCTTCTTATTCGAACTCGATCGGCCACAAGCTGTCGGCGAAGAAGTCTGTCTTGACTACCACGGCTACGGGCTCTTCGCTATCGGGGAGCGTTAGCAATCCTCGATAGACAGCCGTGTCCTTGTGGGAGACGCGAACTTTGAGATCGCAGGGGGCAAAGCTCAGGAGGCCATAAGTAGTGATCAAGTCTGACGCTTGTCACGACCACGTGGGCAAGGAGGAGTACATCACGCACATATGTCGTGCCAGAGTACCCCAGAGACTTTAGATAGCATCCGGATTAGTTATCGCAGCGTGCTAGGCAGTGTCTCTGTGGGTACAAGGCTGGACCACACTGACTGAGGTGAACAAAGGGGGAAACAATACGTGACGTTTACATGGCATGATATTACTGAGCGCTGAGCATCGAACTGCGACAGGGAGAAATGGTGAGTGTAACAAAACTGCAATTATTCAAAGGCATCAAGTCTTCCATGTAGTAACCACGACTGAGAAAACAAAGAATGATGGACATATTACTCGGGCACAATGAGGCGTTCTTCGCGAGGGATATTGCGATAGTGCTCTCGTCGGGCTTCAACTTGCTCTACCAACTGCTCCACGTACGGGCGATATACGGTGGGGTCGCTATTGCAGTGGGTGAGGCGAGATAGCAGATAGTCCATGTTTCCGCGACGGAGGTCCATTCTCAGGAAGGTATAGACACCCTCTAACTTGACATCCACTAGCGAATCTAATTAGTATTAGACGAGGGGGAGAGGGGTGTTCGCACAATCTGCCCAGGCCCGCACCAACGCAGCACAACGCATCATTTCAGTGCATCCAAGTTCTTTCCTCTCCTCGCCAATGAATACCTTCTCTTTCATTTCGCATACGTGCGGCTTCGCCGTTTCGAAGTCGATGATGAAAGGACAGCCGTCTTTGTTTAGAATATTGTGATAAGAAAGGTCTCCGTGCGTGAAACCGGCAAAGTGGATGAAATATACAGCATCAATCACTTTCGATCTACGCGAAGCCGGTCACTTAGATGACATCTTCAAGGATTGAAAAGAATGAACATACTTGTATGAGTCCGTGAAATTACGAGGGTCTTCTATCGGAGTACCACAGTCACCGAGGACAAGGAAAGAGGAGACTCTGCCATCCTCTCCGTCATACTGGAATAGACCGTAACAGTGCGGTATTGATTTGTCTTGAAGGCCCCATAGATAAACCTCGTACATGTCGGCTTCGTGTTCGAAAACGCTTGGCCGAGGAGATTCGGCGAAGAAATCTGTCTTAACCACTACGCTTACAGCGTCCTCTTGATCTGGCAACTTTAGGGATCCTTTGTAAACCGCCGTCTTTTTGTGGGAGGTAAGAAGCTTAAGGTCGTTGATCGAGTAATGTTGTGACATATCCGTATCATCGAGAACATATCGTTCAAGCTTGGTGGTAGGTAGCTTTTGCCGGCGGCCCCTAGGCGAGGGGGCAGGGCTCAACTGAAGGGAGGCCATGGTTGTTGAACGTTGGAAGTAAAGGTTGATGTTGAACGTTGACGTTGAGGCTTGAGCTTGAGGGTGGACCCGAATGAACTTGGAATCATCGCGATCACGTGACAAGGATCAATGCCATCGATTACTGACAGAAATGGATAAAGATGGCGCAGCGCTCTGTAGATCATAGCAGTCTTTCTGGTGGATGATTGATTGGTCTATACTATCACCTGAACTTGGTCATCTTCATATACCATGACACCTCGAACAAATCCTGTAGATCCAGATGCCACTCCAAGGCCGAATCGCATCCGGCCCTCTCGAACTCGAAATGCGGGAATGCGATATCCACGGAATGCATCAAAGACATCACCTACGCGTGAAGCTTCAGTCCAGTACGGTTCCGAGCTCATGCTTACGCACCGCTACTGATCTGTAGCTCACAGACCCAGAGTAGCACGATCCAATAGTGAAGACAGTGTTGTCTTCAAAGCCCTCCTTCTGGAACTCCCTGAAGTACCCGAGACCGTTAGTTTTGCTAAGGATGGCTTTAGCAGCCATAGTTCTCATGCACCAAAAGTGAAAGAGTTGGAGGTGGAACACAGCAAGCAGTTGCACAAGGTGGTCCCTTGTCCCGGTATTATGGACAACTTAATCTCGAAGCTTCGGGAATCCCTCAAAGCTTGCCGCCAACCGTCGGAAAACGATCCATTCATGTCTCGACTCTCCGTCGAAAGTCGTTGCGCCCACCTTCCGGGCAACATTTGCTCCGAACATGACACCGAATCTTGGGTCCATAGTGCCATCCTCAGGCCTGCGATTGCCGTCGCGCAGTACCTCATCTATGACGATACAACGACCAGAGACTTCCCCAACACCTCGTCGGTTGGAGGTCCTGCCCCAGTTCCCGACAGCGTTGTGTTCAAGTTGTACAGAGATGCCGACAATGCAGTCGCTGCGGTTGAATTCAAGACCCATGTTGTTCTTGGTATAGACTGGTTTGATGCGATCCACAAATTACTGGCTTGTGCTCAAGACTCGCCAGCCCTAGGGTCAGCCGCAAAGTTCCACTGGCCAGATCGCGAAGATACGGAATTTGACAAGGCCACCCTCGTGCTTCTTCAAGTCAGTGCTGAGTTCATTAAATCATGACATGAAACTAACATTGTTTGGTAGGTATGGGGGCAGATGCGTAATTGGAATGTGCAATACGGCATCCTTTCATCCTATGAACACACGTACTTTCTTTTCAAACCACAGGCCGTGAGCGACGCCCTATACATAACCAATGGCTTCAAGCCAGATAATAGTGATCTACTACCGGCCACTGTTTCCTTTTTGGCCCTCGCACTTGGCCACTATTCTCTCAGCGATCTTAGGCTTCCAGAGCCAAGCACTGAGCACTGGAATCATGCCTCGATGGCGAATTTCGAGTCAACGGGGCTAGTCCCAAGGTTTGTTACCTCACAATTGTGCGCAAGACATCGATGCTGATCACACTTCTTGTAGCACATATCCACCGCGGGCAGGGAATGTTAATAGACGACGTTAAGTAGCCGCCAACTCTGGACGGTCTGTAACGTCCGACAATGGTAGTGTTGCAGAAGTGTTGGGAGATAGAATCGTCTTTGTTTAAGAAATCCATTATAGCCACACTGCAGAAAATGCCATAGTACCTGTCATACAGTGGTATCGGCGATCACACTACACCACTATCAACTATCGCGCGAGTACGCCTGCTCATTGGACGGCATTATATTAACATGGCAGCCGAGCATCAAACTGGGACAGGGAAAACTAATAATGCATAATGGTGAATATATTACTCGGGCACGATGAGGCGCTCTTCCCGAGGGATACAACGGAAGTAGTCTCAATCTCCTCTACTAATTTTTCCACGCACGGGCGGTATTTGCTGGTGTCGTCGCTGCGGTGGATGAGAAGGGAGAGCAAGTAGTCCATATTTCCAGGGCGAAGGTCCATTCGCAAGAAGGTGTAGAGACCCTTCAACTTGACGTTCACTGATGAGCGCAATCAGTATGAAACGAAGGAGAGGGGGGCAAAGCTCGCACATTTCGCCCAAGCCTGCACTAATGCGGCACACCGCATCATCTCAGGGCACCCAACGTTTCTTCTCTCCTCACCGATGAATATCTTCTCTTTCATTCCACATACATGCGGCTTAGCGGTCTCCAAGTCGATGATGAAAGGGCAACCATCTTTGTTTAGAATATTGCGGTAAGAAAGGTCTTCGTGCGTGAAGCCTGCGAAGTGAATAAAATACACGGCGTCGATCACTTTCGATCTAATACGAGACCCTTAGCCAATGCCATCCACGAGAATCGAAATGAACGCACGTGAAAGAACTTGTAAGGTGGTATCGGATCACCGCAATCACCAAGGACAAGGAAAGAGGAGATTTTGTCGTCCTCTCCGTCGTACCGGAATAAACCATAACAGCGCGGTATCGCTTTGTCTTGGAGGTCCCAAAGATGAAGCTCGTACACGTCAGCCTCATGTTCGAAAGCGCTCGGTCGAGGAGATTCGGCAAAGAAGTCTGTCTTGACTACCATCTTTACCGGGTCGGCACTATCGAGCAGCGTTAGCAATCCTCTGTAGACAGTTGTGTTTTTGTGGGAGGCAAGAAGCTTAAGGTCGCTGATCGAGTAGTCATATCAGTATCATCGAGAACGTAGCGTTCTAGTTCGCTAGTAGGTAGCGTTTCTTGACAGTCCCAGGGAGATGGGGCAGGCCTCAACCGAAGGGAGGCCATGGTCTGAAGCTGAAGACTGACATTGGTCAAACTGTTGAGTTACTGACTGGCTCTGACTGGCGGGGCGTGGCGCAGAGTTACTTGAATGAGAGACTCGAGCGATTGATGGGTGCGGAAAATGGGGCGTACATGTCGAGAAAGCCAGGAGCCCCGTCCATCGTAAGTGCGGCTCCGAAGCACGATATCATTGCTGAAGAAACGACCATCTGTGTTGACAGAGACTTCTAAGATTGTGACTAACCGATACCGCGCTACGGGCTTCTACGGGCTTGCGAGGGCATCAACACGTCATCTGGGAGAGGCATCCCCTTCCCCGATTACAAAACATGAGACCCCGAACGTTCGTTGTTCTTCCATCGAAAGAATGTCGATTTCATCGCGGCGATGCTGAGGGGTCTACAGGAAGCCCGTTGCATCAGGTGAAAGCTGAAAGGAGACCAAGCACCAGATCGATCCAATTGTGCATTTCATGTTGATGGTTGAATACGTCGTGCCAAAGCAGCACAAGGATTTCAGAGCGCCACCATAAAGGTTCCTGCAATCAAGTCCGCTTGACCGTCGATATGATAAGATGATCAAATTCCCTGCGCCTGCGTCGCCAGGTGTTGGTCAGGGTAGGCACATTAGAAGCTCACGGGACGATCAGCGCGCTTCAACGTGCGCGCAACGCACTATTATATCCCGTTCCAAGTTCCCGTTGCTCTCCTGACGTTCGTCCTCGTGAATTATGTTTCGGCTTCGCGAACATCTCCCCGAGCACGCGATGTGGGGAAGCGGTTTGAATCCCGGACCCGGACGAACGCCTAAGACGGCCCCGCACACGGAAACAAAGGCATGTGGGAAGGAAATGGTCACCCGACAGTAAGGGAGTTATTATGGGGTAAGAGGTGTAGGTCTGTCGAAGAGCCGGGGAAGGGAGTGGCGCCTTCTATCATATGACCTTGATCCACAGAAAGTACAAGGAGCAAAGTATCAGAAGCGTCTCCGAAAGGAACGCCAGCGGAATCCAATGGAAGGATTGGAATCCTGGATCCATCGAGGCGGCGAAGATGAACGGAAGGAGCAAGTACGAGTAGGTATGGTTCGCTGTCGTAGGAGATGTGGTCCACAGAACCATTCGTGGAAGTCGATGACGACTGAGAGATGAACTCTTGTTAATTTAGAATACGTGGCCCCGTACCCATGGTGCATGGCTGTCGATCTGTGAAGGTGGATGAGATTAGAATGACGTAGAAATCCTCAACAATGGAGTTCACCTTCCATAGCAATTCCAGAGATTTCCTCAGGCATCTGCGCTCAAGTCCCGCGTATGCCTTGTTACTGTGTTTGTCTTAGAGTGCATCAAAGACGCACAATATCTCGCCCCGGTAAGGATTCAGTAATCGATATCGGCATAGCGCTCAACCTTGACAAGTGCCAGTTGGCAGCTCGAGATTCGTGCAGACTTCGAGACCGCAGCGCGACCAAAATGGGTTTACGCATTGAGTTTGATATTTCCGCCTCGCGCCCGCACTGAATGCCTAGTCCTGTTATTAATAACATCGATAAGTCACGAGAACAACTCAGTAAGTACTTACTAAAGAACCTTCCGGAATATCCGAGCCAATCTCAACGCAATCTAAAGCGTGTCGTAAGCTCGACACATGCAAACAAAACTATGATAAAGAAGCGATGTCTGCCCGTTCTGATGGTGGGGGACATTTCGTGCCATGCAGATACCGTATATTCGAAATAAACGAGACTTCCCTAAACCCGTAAGTCAGCCTTGGTTGCGAGGGGGTAGCTGGACCAAGAAGCATAATAAGTGAAGGCTCACCTCGACCGATCCATCATCATCCCCCAATCTATCGAAGAGCGACTAGCGATATCAATCCTTCTGTTTTCCCACTGATTACAGCCGTGTCCGAGATGCCCAATTATCATTGGAGCCGCGTGCTCAAATATGTCGAAAATAAGTCCCAGAGGATTCTCCGTATATGAAGTGCATCAATCATTTGCTAAGCAGATTTGACACTACTTGGGTCTTCGACAGAAAAATAGCTCGCTGGGCATCATGATTGACGGTGTAGGGAATTGTTGGTAAGTCGTCGAAGAGAGCTAGCGAACAGCTGACATCGTCAGCGGTTATCAACGACCTTAGTTAGGACAAAGGCTGGTCTAAACTTCAGTTCACGAGACGAATATACGGCTTCCTGATGCACTCCCACCTGTCTATTCATTGGAAGTCGATTGACGCAGAGATCCCACGACGTCCGCAAGTCCTGTTGGTTGTATTCTTCCCGTACATTCGGCCAAGGTCTCCACCGATTCACAATGGTCCACCGAAGACCGAAGCGGACTTGAACCTTCCTTCAACAGGCTGTGACGAGCAAGTCGGAAATCCCGTTGGTTCACACTCCATTGAACCTATTCAGACCAAAGATTCAGCATTTGTAATCTAAGCTGTTGAGACAGCACAACGTACCAGAGTAAAGGGCAGTTGAGCATACACGCCTTGTGTCCACCAACCAACGCGTTTCATCTACAGTAAGTTCGTTCAACTAGTCAAAGGGTCGATCTAGGACCTTGGAGATGTGGTGAACCTTCATTGGAAGTTATTGTTAGTACTGAAGTTACGTTACTTCAAAATGACAAGCCAGGGCACTTACCAAGGATGTAATCTCCTCTAGATTCCTGCTTCTGCCTGTATCTTCCGGGCCTGTTGATGGACGACTCCAACACCCGACTCGGATGACCGGCGCACCAATGCCATTGTTACAATAAGGCAAATCGAAAGACCTTCCAAGGATCCGGTCCCCAGGCAGTGATAGCTCATACTGCCGTTAATCCGTTAAGTGACTTGCACTGCTGGCACCTTGGAGTATGAACGCATGTACCGGTAGAAACGGCATATCTCTTGGCTGAACGCAAACCCAATCGCCTCCGGCGTCTGCGTACCCTCCAAAGTTCAGCATCGAAGCCTAAAAAATTTCTAGGGTTTGCTCAGCCTTTTGCTTAGAAACAAGCACAGCAGCGCCGCCCGCATGCCCTACTGCCATCGGCTCAATTTTCCGGAAATGGAGGACGCATTTATTGCGGGGATCGTTTTTATGAAATTGACGCTTTGCATTTACATCCGGGTACAATTCCAGTTGTAACGGGGGCAGTAAATTTTCATAGGGCGCCGCCGGAAGAACTCTTCAACTGCTGTACATAGTCGCATCGATGCGGAAGAAGCATCTTGAGTCTTGATTGAGGATGAATACGGCCGCACAAAGACGGAACTTTGTCAAATTGCGGAAAGCAAATTCGCAAAGACTGTTGTCTCTGCCACTGTTCGAAATTCGCAGTATATCCGACAGATCGCGCCAGGACACCAGCTCCAGGCATCTAGGCCAGGCTGTCCGTCCTTTTCCCGCACCATGGAGCAGGCCACTGGCGCGACACGATTAAGGGCGAGATTGTCCGCTAAAAACAGGACTTCTATCGCAGCGATGGGCGCAGTACTGAGCATATAATCAGAAAGATCTGAATGATATTGATGGCAAGGTTGATGGTGATGGCGTACCTCGAGATTTCAGTTCCTGCATCTCCAAGCTCAGCAACAGAAGAAATGGCAGCCGAAGCGGGAGGCTTCCCGAACACCGGCGGCTTGGGATGAAGGGTCCGACAATGGTCGTGGTGGTGCGAAGGCAAGGTGTCATGCCGCCTGACAGCGTTGGCTGTCGAAGTCAAGTATCACGACGACCACCGAGTTCAATTATTTGCTGTCTTTATCATTTTCTATTTTGTACAACGCATATAGTAGCTATGCAGTCTTATATATGCAAAGAATCGTTTTGAATCCTTGTCCATTTTTTATAACCAAAGGCCTATCGATACAGTAAACCCAAAACAAAAACGGCCAAAAACGAAAAATAAGCCACAGTTTTTCGACGCACAAAATGTGAAAGTGAATACCACAACACCACAATCAAAACTCATGGCCCAATGCGAAGTACCAAAAATGCTGCTGCCAAGTTTTCGAACGCAATAATGGTATTGTATATAATCTTAGCATATATATAGTGATACTCACGAACGTGGAACACAGTGAGATGTTGGAACAAACGAGGCTAAGGGAATTCTTGTTACACAGGGTTGAGTAAGGAAAGGTCGAGGTTAGTGCTATAGTGTGGTATGTGCGAGAGCAATGGACGCGCGAATGCGAACGGGTGAGGGGTGGTGAGATGAGAGACCAGCGAAAGGGCGTGGGGCTGGTGGTAATCGGTAATCGGATGCAAGTGTGGGCGGAGTGGCCGCGAGAGGGAAGTGATAAATGCTACATCAACATCGTCGTGAAGTTGTTTGAGTAATGGTGGGGGGCTTAACCACGTGGCGAGACACATCATAATATGATAGTCGTCAGCCAAGCGGAGAAGGGGATGAGCGTGCTGGGGTGAGGGAGTCGAAATGAGGAGGAAATGGAGTGAAGTCGTGACAGGGAGCAAGCTACATCGGGGCGGGAAGGGTATAGAACGATGAAGGGCCAGAAAACAAACGCCAATGCCAAAGTGCAGGACGACGGGTAGATTAATACACAGGGCCGGCCGTATCAAATCCTGGGTAATAAGTGCGCTTGGCAAGCTGCTGGGAGGGGAAACAGTAGTAGATAAATAATGAGGGTGTGGTGTTTATACTGAAGATCAAGAAAGAGTGCGAGTCCAGGATTATTGAAGAACGGCACGATATGAAGGAAGGTAAAGGTCGTTGGCCCAAAGGGATCAACAGCAACAAAACGTAGAGCAGGAACGGTTCGACGGAAATGTGGGAAAGAGCTCATAGGAAGGGGAAATGAAGCCAGAGGATTCGACGTCTAGAGGGTGGATTATCGTCGAGATGGTTCACTTCCGGTTCTTCACATCATCATGGCGAAGCCAGTGCCACTCCCGCCACCACCAACGCTAATTGGCGGCGACGCGAGCCCCTGCTTCATCATCCCACCCATCCCGCTCATATCCGAGTCCCTAGCCCACGATCCCGGCGCACCACCAGACACGCCCGTGTTCACATGCAAACCGGCTCCTCCACTCGTCATCCGTCGGGGAATGTACTCGCCCGACGACAACGCACTGGGCATCTCGAAGCTCCCGGGTGAGGAAGAAACGTGACCCGCACCGACGGGGGACCCGTAGCCACTGCCAGCCTCCAAGCTTCCGCTGCGTCCACGGCCGTGATCGCTGATGTTCACAGAGCCGACAGAGGATGCGTCGTCGCGCTCGGGAGAGCCGAACATGTGACCATGGTTGTTCTGCTGCATCGCGGCCAACTGCTGTTGTTGTTGCTGCTGTTGACGTTGGAAGTTGGCGAACAGAGCTTGATCAGCGTAAGAGGGGTTGGACTGGCTTGAGGGGAGACCATGGGACGTAGCGGGAGGAGTGAACAAGGAGCGTTGTGCCTGGAGCATGCTTTGCTGTTGGTAGAGTTGAGTCGTGTTCCATGCGGTAACCTTGTCTACATCGGGATACTGCTGCTGCATGAAATGCTGGGCACTCTCGTGCTGTTCATACATGGCGCCCATGGCGGGGTTCTCGAATGTTGCAACTGTGGGGCTGGAGATCATCGGGCCGCCTTGGGCCGGCCTGGGAAGGATGTGGGTAAGATGATTTCCGCCAGCGTTAGGAGGCAAGCTGTGAGCAAAGGGGTTGGCGTTGGCGTTCTTGAGCATGGAGAGACCAGCATGGCGTTCGTCCATGTCATCGTGAGATCCGTGGACGTTGCCCATCGGGCCTGCGAAGTCTTCGTCGTCGTCACCGTAATTGCCATACCCTTGGCCGTCTTCGTCTTCATCATCGCCAGGAACTGCAGCGATGACCTCGAGTTCGCCAGAGAGGACCATGCTGAAGGCTTCGCTGCGAACAGGTTCTTCAAGACGAGGGAGGCCGGCACGGTCTCTCCAGATGTTGACCTCACGATGGAGAGCATCGGCCTCAACCTTCATGGCGCGAAGCTCACGGGCGGCCAAGAGACGATGGCGGCGGGAAGCATGGATATGGGCGATGGACGAGTTTACGATGGACGACTTGGACGGGCGACGAATCTGAGAAAGGTTCGGTAGCAATGCAGCAAGATCCTGTGGAACGATCAGTCGTCTGATCTCCTGGATCAACGGCAAAAGGATATACCAAAAATCTGCCGTTCAGTGTCTCCCTTCTCTGGCGTTCGACAGCATTGTGAGTTGCTCGGCGTTCTGCCGTGTTTGCGCGCCTGCTTGGTTTACGCTTGGGCTGTCCCTGGTTGTTTGCATTCGCTGCTGCAGCAGCAGACTGGGCGTTGGCGTTGGAAGCTTGCTCTGCTGGAAGAGGCAGAGTGGGCGAGAGGGGGGTGCGTGGGGCGTTCGATTCCTCTGAAGCTGGAGAGTTTCCCGCAGAAGGCGACGAAGGAATTGGGAGAGTCATGGCCATTCAAAGAAAGTAACGATTTGCTTTGATGTAGTTCAAGATGAGAAAATGGGGTACGCGATAGAATCAGCGGAATCCCAAAGACTGCGAATGGAGTGGGTTTGTGATATGACTGTCGCGAGCAGGGCTCAAGCGAATATTGCTGGGTAAAGTGGGTTGGGGGGCGGAATAGTAGAAGCCGGCAAGGGTCGCGAGATCTGTGGGTGCAACGGTGAGTACGACGAGGGGAAGGGCGGGCGTCGGGGGCGGGCACGTACGTTCAAGCGGTATCCTCACTTGGGCTGCGGGAGAGGCGGGAAGGAGAGGGGGTGAAGGAAGGGGAAGGGGAGCTGGGGGAAAGAAGGGGAGATGACTCTGGGGACTTTGTAAACCTCAAAAGCGCCTTCAATCAAATCGACTTCCATAAATGTCGAAACAAATCTCACACACAAACAACCACAAACCCGGTCATCTCCAACAAGAACCTTATCTGCGACTCCCAAACTGGGTTATCTCCAATCACAAGCACCAAATCACATGACCTCCGCCTCATCTCGTCGCAAACATAACCACTGCAGGCAAGAGACGCTCTCCGTGTTTCGACTCGAGGGGGGGCGTTGCTGCTCGTCGCTGCAGCTACAGGAAACAGCACAAGCGAGCCCAGCAGCAAGATAGCCCAGCCCTGCGCTCTACTTCCTGAGGCACATCCACGTGCTCACATGGCACTCCTGGCATCTCCGCCTTTCCGGACCCTTGCTTGAGTCTCAGCCCCCAGTTCACTGGAAGCAGATATGGCGGTGAGAGAATGATAGACGTCTTCCGAATTTCCAGGATACCAACACAGACCAACACGCACTGTTCAGGAAGATCGACAGTGTGCGCCTCCAACTCACCGGCCATCGCCCCGCCCCGATGGACTCGATCGCAGCGATCAGCGACCGTACAAGCCGCATCTCGTGCACTGCTCATTGATAACCAATCCTACCACCAAGGATGTCGCCATTCATCGGTGTATATACTCCCGCTACCCCACTGCACCAAATAATGCTTATCATCACAAAATCAGAGTACCGGCGGTCCAAAGCAGATGATCGTGCGCACGCACGACTCGGAAGTAAGTGTGTAGATAAGCCCTATCGCATCTAGCTCTACCTCCACTATGATTCATCGTGCTTGGAAGAAATTTGACCACTCGGCCGCCAGATCTTACCAATCCCTTCCATATTCTCGACGGACACTCGATCATCTACCAACGAAAGCCTTTGGACGATCGACATACCACAGCCGCGCCACACGTTAAAATTTCCTCTTTTTTCACCGCAGGTTTCCTGGTATATATGGAACCCGGCCTCCTTATTTCCTTATTTCCGCCTTGACCCATCTAATCCTCCGACTCCCCTCTCCGCACTCAGTTCAAAATATTCAAACTACTAGGAGGTCGGACATTCACCGAGGCCTGCTGCCTGCTGCTAGGAGTGAGGTGTCTCGGAGTATACTTGCCTTGCTTCGGGTTGATGGGTCAAGTGTGCGGCTAGCCGAAGCCACCGACACCTTTCTGATCCGCACTCTCGCTTGCAGTGCAGGGGAAGAAGGGGGGGCAGTCTCCACTGTATGTGAATTTAATTGGTCCTTGCTGACTTTCGCGTAGATGGACTCGAGTACGTGCTCTGACGGGCCGGCGGAACAGAGGATGTAAACCGCACATTGATAACGAGGGACCCCCACCACGCGAGGAAGAAAGATGAGAAGCACTCCCTCGGGAGTCGTCCGAGTTCCTCGTCCCTTTGTGAACCAATCATGTACGTAGGTACGCAGCGCTGTTCCAAAGCCTGACTGGCAATTGATAGCTCGGAGGAAATATGCGTGTTTGCATAATACAAGATAATACATGCACCTTCTCGTAACCTCCCGGTTGTCGATCCCTTTCAGCGAACGAATCAGAGCTGAAGTCTTATGATCCCCATACAGCCGCCGAATGCAGATGCTCCACCCTGAACGTCCACATTTCTTTAGAGATGGGCTTAACACCATTGGAGGTCAAGAGGCCCGACCGTATCCCCTCTTGGAATACCCCAAGCTCATTCCGAGTCGGCGAGGCCCAGAAACTAGAAGCATCTGCGGATAAATATCATCATGAAAGTTGGTAAGGACGTAGTCACCATTGCTCATGAGGTTTCGACGCAAATCACGAACAATTCTCCGAATCAAAGCTGCCTTACGAGTAACGAAACTAGAATTGTCTTAGTGGTTTGATCAATGCAGATCCGAGTCTCTATTCAATCGTGCTCCCTCGTGCTCCTCCTGATCATGATGCAACCCGCGCTGCGATAATGAGTAACGCAACCCTGCATGATGCTGCGTCGAAGCGCATCAAAGAGTCAAACTCCATCTCTAACATAGTGCTCAAATGCGATGACCGCGCCCTGATACGCATCATACAGGGATAAATAGGAGCCTCCTACAGCCTCCTGAGGAGGCTGAGACGCCGAAGTCGGCGAGCGCACTTGCCTGACAACAATAGCACCCAGCTACACCTAGACCAACATCTACGAGTGACTCAACTGATTTGGCACGCAGCAAGCTACAAGAATGGCATCATCACATCATCTTATCGCAGCGTCCAACTACGTGCTCCGCACAAGTCCCTCATCGTACTCGTGTGCCGGCACCAGTACCTTTGGCCTCCAAGCACGCGCTGCACAATACAATATATTACTTGCAGGAGCATTCTGATGGACCCTTTCCCTTTCCCTCTTTGAAGTTCCACCTCCAAGTCTGGATCCAAAAACTCCACCGCCATCCCTAAAACATCTCGATCAGATCTCCTCTCCTGAATTCCAAATACCCAACTTACTCTCCATGCTATGCAAAACATCACAAGGCGCCAATCGATGATCATCGTCAGCATACCCCCGTAAGCAGACTATCATATACTTCCTAGTACCAAGTTTTAGGCCCAATGTCCAACAGCTCTAACAGCAAATAAAAAATCCGCTCCCCCGAGGTAAAATGTACCTAGCCATATGCATGCGATTACTAGAAGTTCCATGGTTAAGCCCGTTAGTGGTGCAGCGACGGTGCCTGTTTAGTTGCAGTTGTTGTTTGTTCATTGTACTCGGGATTGGAAACGGAGGAAGCATCAACAACAAGAAGCTGAAGAGAAGAGAAATAATAATATGCCGCAGGCGTTGTTCGGCCATAGCTGGCCAGAGGCGTTGATTCCACAGTCCCTTCGCGGTCGCTATCCGGGCAGGACGATTGAACGTGTTTTCTTACCCCAGGTTTTGATTGGCGAACCGAAACCACGTTATAACGACCCGCCGATAAACCAAGGCCCAGGGCTGCCGGGATACCAACTCAAGGGACACGGTTGGGACCACGGTTATCATCCTCTGTCCACTGACTGTCAACTTGTTGATTGTTACCGCAACAGACCGTGTCTCTCTGGGAAACATACCGAGATATTGATGTTATACGCTGAGAATTACTGATGATACTCATGCCTTACAACGGTGGTGTCGCTGGAAATCTGGCGATCGGCACGCTCTGCACCCGGTCTACGGACAGGGATCCAAGAACAGCGACGATGGCGCAGTTTGTTGTTTAGGTATCCCGGCTCCCACCTGCCGTACGGGCGTAAGTTATCTTCGTCTTATTTTGCGTCTTTTGTGTGCTCAACAGCATAATAGAAACACCACATAGTTCACGGCAGGGTTGCTCGTCTGGTGGCGTCCAAACTGATGAAATATGGATAGAAATCACAAGGTCGCGTGTGGGTTCATTCGTAACGCCCAGGGTTTGCATGCTGTATAGATGCAACATGGCTTCGATGGCGAAAATTAGACACGATAAGTGGTGTTTTATTTTTATGTGGAATGAGAGAAGACAGTGTTGCATGCATATGTAGCACATACCTGGTTCTGAATGTGATGTAAGAAGTCGAGGCGCATGAAACGTAACGAAGCCGATAAGATGGAACAGTCAGGCAACAGCTGAGCATTGGGTTGATTCACCTGCAATCAGCTGTGAAGGATGTACATAGATTTCTCTAGGCGAACTCTGGCTCCGAGTCATATCTTGAACCGTATTCATCGAGGCCGGAAATGGGTAGCTTCCCCTCTCCACCCTCCCAATCCTACTCGACGTACCTCGACCAAGCTCGATCCACGAATTGCACCAGAAGCCTCCGCCACTGCAATGTCGACCGGTGACCCGCTCATGGCATTACCCATGACTCTCAGCCGCACCGGCTTTTGCTTCGCCAGATGAGCTTGAGGTAAATGAATCTTCTCGCCCTTTGGACTTCGACTTCCAGGGACCGACTCTCCTGCAATATGAAACTTCTGAGTAGTCATCTCCCGTGTGCAACGGATTACGTCGAGAATCCGAGCTCGACCCCACCTTATTTCGAAGGAGGCGGCGACTCCGCAGATCTCACCGACTGATCGAAGCACGGCAGGCAGTTGTCTTGCTTTTTTTACGCTCAGAATCGCTAGATCGCGTCGACATCGGTGCCCAAGGTCAGCAGCTGGGCGGTTAATCCAAGCCCGAAGCCTGGGGGTGTTGGCCGATTGGTGGGTCACAGCCAGGATCTCGTACGCCGTTAGTGATAGCCTACTTGGCTGTTCCGTAATAAATGGTGAGTGTGCCTTCGCTATTTGGAGCTTGCATTGATTACCTCTGCACAGGTCCAGTACTCATGCCTCATGCTCGGGAAGCAACATAGGACTTGTCCCCTGCCGTATCAGCGCCTTTCGGTACAGTGTACTACAGATGCCAACAAGAAACCGCCATATTCTCATCTGCTACCTGTCCCGGGTGCCAATTAGTCAGGGATTCAGACAGGAAGGCAATTCAATAGACTCATCAAGGTGCCTTCAAGCCCAGGTAGACCAGAATGTCCGTGCCAATTGTTGTTCGTAAATCCCTCGGCGATGTAGACGTATTGTGATGGTAGTGGTCAAGTAGCTCCTGGAAATCGGTGAGAAGAGTATGGTTTCCCGATCATTTACTAGGACGTTTGGGTTTCTCCGCCGTTGATTCAATATACCCATGGCGAAACCGTCGCAATGGACGCAAGTGCCTCGAACTTCGAATGAAAGCTAATGCATACTGGCTTACCCAATTATCAAAGCGAAAAGCTTGGAAATTGGGTCCCGTTTGGAAGCAGTGTTGGGTACGCCGGTTCTTTGAAGCCTTACTAGCGTCGCTCAGCGGACCTCCATATTAGTGACATATCAAACAACGTACCCGATATCGGGAAATAATAGGGTCCAACCCCGACGCCCGAGCCCATAGGATTACACAGATATCGCACGTCAATAGACTCTTCGAAGGATAAATGGGATAGACGACATACCCTTCGATAGCGACCAGCCTCCATCATTATCCTGGCATCAAAACCGACCGCCACCGAACGTCCGGGGAACCATCACTGTTTGAATTTGACATATTCCGTCTCATGCTAGAGTAACGCCGCTACGCGTAGGCAAAATATTCCCTACGGGATCGCCCATGACAGCAACGGAAGGCCTCGTCGTTCGCACGTACGTGAATGGGTGTGAGTGTCCACTCAACGCCCACAAAATCCACACGCCTGTCCGCGATGTGCCTCGGTTTGACGGCACCGAGTGACGGTATGCTCCGAGACCGTACCGTTTCGCTACGTTCACCCAAAGTTAATACAGTCAAGCTACTCCAAAGATGAATCAGTCAGACCCACGACTACCCACGACCGTCCATTCGCGACTCGCTTAACTTGTCTGGTCCCGGGGCCTATGTCGTAAATAACCCACTTGCCAGCCGCCATCCACGACCGCAGTAGCTGTGTCGTACAAATCAACCGTCGGTAAGGAACTCCCGAAATGAGATCCTCCCCCTTCGCTTATGCTAGTACCCATCCCGTTGAATATTGATGTTGATCAGTCTGTCTTGTGGCGATATTCAGAATCGGAGCATAAATCGGTACTTCCCTAGTTGTCATCACTAAGCATTTTGCCACTTCTGTCTACGACAGCAGCCCCGAGAGATATTGGAGGTTCAAGCGAGTAGTAACCGCAAGACCTACATAGGGTCCTGTCAAAGCGTCGCGTGGTTGAGAGCACTAGGAGCAAGGGTCCTTACATCCTGCTCGTGGCGTCACGCGTCGATAACTGCTTCCGAAGATCAAATTCTCTGCAGCTAGCCTTTTTTAGCTTGAAGGGCTTAACAGGGGTCGACATGAGGCCATCTCCAAGAACCAAGACGTACCGGCGTCCGTCGTTACTCTAATGTCGACGAGGACCGAGGCTTCCCTATTGTTATAAAAATGTATCATTGAAGCGTTCAGCATCATCAGTGTATTTTTGTAAGACCGTAATGATGGCTGTGGCCCGATGAGAAAACACCGACTCTTTCTTTCTCAAGGAGAGCGGTTGACGACGCGGTGTTTGGTCAAGGTGATGCCCTGGGGTTCGAAGCCTTTTCACTGATTTCGACAGCCTCTAGGATAGGTGGCGGCGGCATCAATCAGACAAAGTAGGCAGCCATTCAAACTACGATGAGGTGGCAAAGGGGGTCAATCCAGGGTACAATCCGGTGGCGGCTCACGGAGATCTCCAGCAAGAGAGCTTAAAGATAGTCAAATACAGTACGAAGGGGAAATGGTAATCTCGCGTCGCACGGTTAAGGACGACCTTGGTTTTTTACCTCTTCGACTCTGCGAGCAAAGAGCAATTTACTAAGACTCTTAGATCCTTATCCCACCATGTCGTTAATGTCAGCTTTAAGTCATGCTACGTTCTTATTTTTACTTGTGCGTTGCATGTCCAATGCGTTCTGAGTATTTGCCCTCGACAGAAACCCATTTCAATTGCCAAAGTCAAGCCAAAATACAACTTTTGGCGTGTTGACAGACCAGGGGTCTCCTATACAAATCACGTGCCAGCACGGCACTCTTTCCCCGCTTCTTCAATGGTGTTCAACTTGAAGTGTTCAACCAAGTTCGTTTGAGCAACCTGACCTCAGAATGAGACTGAAGGTGCAGTTTGAGCCGCGCGGCTGTTACTAGATTACTGATGGAGCAAAGTGACAGATTCTTAGAGGTCTATCAAATTCAATTTCGATATCGGGTTCAGCTCGCACTTGAACGTTTGAACCACGAAGAGGATAGTAACATAGCAGTAAGCCGATTCCCTCGACGTTTTACTTATATGTCAGTAATCATTTCTAATGGCATGCGCAGTGCTATCTAGCGCTGAGCGTCACCTCAGCAATGATGTTATTGTCTCGATCTTGCGTCAGTGACATCGACTTGACACTGACAAGACGCTACTTCAGGTTCAACGTTGTTAATCAGTGTCAGCCAATGCCCCGCAACAACTTGAAGTCTTGACAGTAATGGCCTAACGCTGCCATCAAGTGCATGTTAGCTGGTAAGATCATTGTTCAGTACGGTTGTTTGGGCATATTCTGATTGCCCTGTGAGACCTTGATGTGAGTATTCCTCTACCAAGGCCTAGGTGATATGATCACGACTAGCGCCGCCGCCGAAACTATCGACCCCTGTAAGATAACGGCTGCATGTCGGTTGAGAGTTGACCGATTGGTATACATGCTAAGGCCACGAAGGTAAGGTCTCAAGGAGACCGCTATGACGCTAAAGTCTCGTTCACAGGATACGCCAGATTTGGGATACGCTGAATTACATCTCAAAACGCGGGTCATGCACCATGATAATCAATGCACGCAGTCAGTCAGAAGAGTTCATAGTCAGGGGAACTATTTTGAAGGTGCAACAACTATATAGGTTGATTGAAGTCCCCGATGCGAAGCTCGGTAGCCCAGATCCGTAATTAAGGTCAGTATCCTGGGCGCGTACGCCAACGTCCACAAGACGATGGTCTTCTGCGCTCTGGCATATGTAGCGTTGGCAGACACCGCAAGATCTGTGACATTACGATCAGGTATGTTAAGTCCATCCCGGCTCTGGGCCGTGTCTACGCTGCCTCAGTGGGAGTTGCTCTCATCCCAAGACAGGGTTCATTAGGACAAGAAAATCGATGCACTACATACCTACCGCCTCGCTGAATGGCTTGAAATGGGTGATATGGGCCACTTTCTACGACGAGGTGTTCAACTGGATTCAACTGGAGGCGAAGGTTCTATTTCCTTGGCGCGAGCTCCAGCATCGAACTGCAGTTCTATATCAGTACGTACATCATTCCCTCTTCGTACTCTCCCACATCCCCTGACGTTCCGCGTAAATAGCTTTAGCCACTACTATCTAGTCATCGTCAGCTGGCCTTTCCTCTGATCGAACAATCCTGATCCTCGTTGGAGTCTCTGACGAAGGAGCTAGAACGGCGAATTGTTTATAGGTTGCTGGACATCGCCGTGTCATACCTTCCCGAGTCCCATAACATTGGTCAGGAGAACATAGACCCGATCTTCAACCTCGCCGTGGAGCCTAATTGTGCTTCTTCATTCAGTTTACGCAATGTCGATGTGAACCATGAACCGCAAAAAAGGAATGATTATATCACCAGGAAATGGGCATGAAAGGCAACCCCGCATAGGCAGACTACAATCTCCTGTGCCGGTGCGGGATAAATACTTGACTCGTTTCACCTCACCAAGACATCCAAATACCGATGCTACAAGATTTTACCTTCGCTATTTTCGCATTACTTATGGCCCTCAGCGGCTGCTATTGGTGGCGCAAGCCAGGCTTTCCTCTCCCGCCAGGTCCGAAAGGGTATCCCATCCTTGGTAACCTATTGGACTTACCCTCAAAGCAACGATGGGTCAAGTTTCTCGAGTGGTCTAAAGTGTATAGTGAGTGATAATATAATTCGCCGAGGTGTTCTCTGATGTGCTCGTAAAGACTCAGATATCATTCACTTTCGCATTCTTGGAAGCTCGATTATTGTCCTCAACTCACTTCAAGCGGCAAATGATCTCCTATCTCTACGATCTATGCTTTACTCGGACAGGTTAGTCGGTACCCGGGTAATCAATGTGCTTACAACCGCTGACATCACTCCAAGGACAAGCAGTGTTATGCTAAATGAGCTGTGGGGAGATTCGCGAGTACATTTGGGCACATAATGATCGTACTTTCAAGTTTAGGTTGGGGGTCACTTTTCAGCCTGATGCCATATGGGCACGCGTGGCGTTCTCGCCGTCGAATCTTCTGGCAAGAATTCAATCCAAAGCAAGCCGTTAATCATCGTCCGAAGCAACTGTGGTACTCTCGCGACCTTCTTCGACGATTACTGAAGGAGCCCGCTGGTTTTGTTCATCATATTGAATAGTAAGGGTATGACTTCTACGGAGTGTATCAGCCAAACTGACAATACTCGATAAGTACACTAGCTGCGAGCCTCCTTTCAGTGATATATGGGGTGAATGTCAAGGCTGAGCATGACCCTAACATCGCTCGCGCAGAAAAGGCGTCCGCCAACTTTACTGATGCCGCGATTGCGGGTATCTTTCTTGTTGATTTACTCCCTTTTCTAAAATACATACCAAGCTGGATGCCAGGAGCTGGATTCAAGAGGTTCGCGGACAAGTCCCGTCCAGATACAATGGATATGCTGAGCGCACCGTTTGTCGAGGGTTGCATTAATGTGGCAAGTTTTTTCTTTACAATTGGAATCAGTGTTCATCGTCTGATGGAACTTTTAGCAAGAAGGCAATAGTCAACCCAGCTTCTTGTCTCGTAGCGTCCCAAAGGGTGGTGGTTATAGCATCGAGACCAACCCCGACATAGGATTGATCAGAGACGTGGCAGCTGTCGCCTACACAGGTGAGCCGGACTTGGCATACTGGCCCTATTACCTACAATCACACCGCCGACCAGCTGGTGCGGAGACAACGAAGGTAGCACTCTCCAATTTCGTTGCTGCGATGCTGCTCTATCCAGAGGTACAAAGGAAAGGTCAACAAGAGGTCGACTCTCGCAACCGTTCTCGACTCCCTTCGTTCGAGGATTTACCCAATATGCCATACGTCCAAGCCATAATGTTGGAAGTGCTGAGGTCCGTTGATGTTACGCTGTGGGCGAGCGATAACTGATGTATTCTCAGATGGCAAGCCGTCTTGCCTCTGGGCAAGTTCATCGTCATACACACCCTGTGGTTCTGACGGGCGTCTTAGGTATCGCTCACCGACTTACATTGGATGACGAGTACAAAGGGTACTATATACCCAAAGGCTCCACGGTGTTCGTCAATGTTTGGTACGTTCTCGTTTCGTTATCTGACCTGATAAACCCTGTCGACCGTTATAATATTTTCTCATACCCCAGGGCACTCTTGAGAGACGAAGAGTATTATCCAGATCCCGATGTATTCCTCCCAGAGAGATTCCTGAAAGATGGTAAAATCAATCCAAAGATTGTTGACCCAATCCCCAATTTCGGATTCGGACGAAGGTTCGTTCTATCCCCCAAGCTGTGATGTCCTTATCTCACTCCTCGTATCGCCCCCAAGGATATGCCCAGGAAGATTCTTTGCTATGGATTCACTTTGGCTCAATATAGCCTCCATTCTCACTGTCTTTGACATTACCAAAGCGAAAGGCGAAGAAGGGAGAGATATCGAACCTGATATTCAATGGACTCCAAACTTTACACGGTATGTGTCTCCATTGATGGTTGGCGGGTCAAGTTATTGGGCGATGCTGACGCTTGTTCCTAGCCATCTCATCCCGTTCAAATGCTCCATTATGCCTCGCTCTTCGGAGGCAGAGAAACTCATTCGTGACTCGGAGCTCATATAATGTGTGGACTGATCACAACCGGCTCCGGATGTTTACCGCCTTTAGTGTATCCCGCTATAGATATATTTAGTCTGGAGCATGGCAAAGCAGACGGCATCCATAATGGTCAGCGCAAGCAACGATAATCACTGCAGTTTCGAATGATTATACACGCAAGGAATGTGACAAATATGACCTGCAACTCGGGTGCGACGTACGAAGGCAATTTACTTGTAGTCTGCGGTATACAATGCTTTGATTCTGCTACAACGGACGTGGAGCTTGAAGCTCTCCAAGGACTACAATATAGTGTCACGAAAGCAGGTATTACAATACTGACGAATGATAAATAAACTCGGCACTCCGACGAAGCACCAAAGGATGAAGAACCAGCACCACGCATACCTACATCTCTGGATCCACGGGTCGAACATCCTACGATCTGTCTCGCGCTCTCCATCGACTTCTGCAAGCTTGACACAAGGAATCCTATCCAGCAATCTGTTCATCTTCCCAAGGACTGCGATGGTACGCAAGCACACGCGCATTGCTAGGCCATGCGACGGGGGAGGATCGATAGGGCGAGCTACGAAGGGGTATAGAAACGAAATGCCTCTCAGCGCTCTTCGTGTCGAGCTTGCCCCATCAGAGATTTGCTGCTTGTCTCTAACCCACTGAGGGAGCTGCAACTCCTGGAGCTTTCTTCGACGCTTTCTCGCTGCCCTTTGCCTCACTCCCCACCAATGCCAATCATCGTCCGGGTCACGGAATGTGTAGGCTTCAGCGAAAATGGTGATATACCATCCGCCGATAAACCACAATGGCGGGCAGAGGAAGCACAACCAGAACATCCAGCATGCTGGCGTGTATGCGAGTCGTCGCTTCTTGACCCGAGGAAATGACACGGTCCCAGTGCCAAGCGAGGCATCTCGATCCCAACGCGCCATGATAAATCCAGAAGAGGTTACAGACATGGGTATCGAGCGGGAGGTAGAAGGTTCTCGTGTCACCGTTGGTGCACCCCTTCTAGACTCGCGTTCGAAGGGATTCTCATACAGGCTAGGTGTCGGCGTGCTCCTCTGATGCTCTTCGGTAGGGACTTCAGTTATGTCCATATCAAGAGCGGGAGCACTATACGCAGGTCGTCGCTGTTCTCCCCTCGGCGACTGTTCACTACCATTCATGGAATCGGTAGCGGTGACGAAACTATCGGCATGTAGAGAATAGCGACTGCCATCTCCACTCGCAGAGGTTTCTCCCCCGTAGTCCTCCGAGCTTCCAGCGATAGTAGGCATAGTCGGCGTAGTAGCCGACTTCAGTGGTCTCAGCGAAGGAACACTTGCATTGTAGGAATTTGAAGGGTGTGGTCCGGGAAAGGGGGGTCTAAGATCCAGTGGAGGGATGACAACAGAAGGCGAAGGATTCTTCACGATCGTAGAGGTCGTGGATATATGTGTACGTGAGGAGTTTTGTGACAGTGTGCGGTTCAAGGGCCGGGAAATGAAAGGCGCGAACACCGGCGAGGGTTCTGTAGATGAAAACGTCGTGTTAATAGCCGTAGGAGATTCGAACGAAATGTATGTACTGGTTATATCCGAATGCTGCGATTCATTGGGCGAGCGGTTGTTCTGCGAATGTGAGGCATCATGGTCGGATGGGGGTCGCGTGTGCGTTCGAAGAGACGTGGGAGATAAATAATCCTGTTCCGCTATGGGACTGAGTTGCTTCACTTGCGCAAACGGCACTCCTTGAGGGTCCTCCAAAGAGGTCTGCCTTGGGTACATATTAAGTGATGGTGTGCTGCCCACTAAGGCGGGGTCAGTTTGCAGCCTGAGACCCCACCGTGGTGTGGACGGCGCAGGGGATATCGTCGACGTGGAAGTCGACGGTGACAGCATGTTGGGGTAGGCGTCAGGGTGGTCATAAATAGGTGGTAAATGCCGCTGAGGAGCATGGTCGGAAGAAGCATAATTAGAGATATGAGGAGAGGGAGGGCGGGGGGTATCGCGGTCGTCGTCCGATAGCCACGATACGTTAGGCGGAAATGGACGGGTCGGACTACCCGTAGGTTGTACTCGGCGAAACGTCCCTAGTTTCTCCTGCATAGATGTGTTCGCTAGAGGGAGTCTCGTCGTCGAAATATCTCCTGGTTGAGACGGAGCTCGGGGCCGCAACCCGACCTTCGCCCATCCTTGTGATGGGGAACTGTGAGGGGAACCTTGGTCCCAAGCCAGGCGTCCGCGACTGCCATCTTCACTCGACTTGCCACCTGAAAACCGCTGAGCAAGATATGCGAACATCCAGATGATGGAAGGACAATCGAGCTAAGCGTGTAGCACGAGCACTGGGAAAGCAGGCCACAAAGCAGCTGGAAGAAATCGGTTGGAAAGTATGGAAAGAAGGGACAAAGGAAGGCGAGGTGCATATATAGCTCTGCGGAATGATATACACGCAGAATGTGCACCCAGTTATGCTGTGATGCATACGGGTGCCAGCCATGCTGCAAGTCTCGTACAACTGTGATACACTGATACGACGTTGATCAGAATTAAGGGTCTCAAACGGAGGTGCACTTACCCAAGCTGTGAGCATCATGGCCAACACATGTTCGGGGAACAATGGAAGGCATCATCGGGCTCCAGTATACACATCGGCTTGGGAGACCTAATGATCAAGACGCTATGCTCTAGGGAGATCTTGGTGGTCACATAGAGTCAGAAAGGACACGAAGAGGGGAACAAAGGTCCGGTCACGGAGCATCACGGCAGCCTCGAGGCGCGGACAATGGGGTGAAGTGGCGCCGGTTCTGTTGAAGCGAAGAGTGAACAGGCGATCTACAAACAAATGTGTGCAGCTGAGTGTCTTCCATCTGGGAGGTAAGATGCACGAAAATAAGGATTACAGATAAATATGAGATGACTTGGAGGGAACAAGAAGGGCAAGATATAGTTATGGGGGTTTAGATGTACAGACATGGATCCGTGCAGATACAACAAAGCGACAAGCAAGATGGAGGATAAATGAACATTTACGACAAGTACCACCGTAGAGTTCCGATTGGGTATCGTGAAGGAGGGGAGGGCTTAACTGCCTTCTGCTGGCTGAGGTGGTACTATTTCCGCTGATGTGACGAGCATGTTATTTGGGATTTCCTTCGAGGGTTCGTTTGTTCGTTCGTCAGTAACTTGAGATGGCTGTTCAGCCAACGCTAAGTCGACTACTGCCTCGGCGGGTTGTGGTGGTACTGAGGACGATCGCGATGAAGCGACGTCGTCGTTCTCTGCTTCTGCCTTTGATTCGTCCTTGGATCCTTCTGCAGGGGTGGCGTTAACTTCATCAAGCTCACCAGAAACCTCCACCGGCAAGGGCACGCTCTCTGGTTCGACTTCCTTCTTATCCTCAAGCTCGACCTCCTTAACCCCCTCTGTCACCTCTTTCACATCCTCCTGATCGGTAGTGGCTCCGTGTGGAGGTGACACCGGTGAGGCCTCCCTCGTATCGTTCTGACTGGTGTTTTCGGTCATAGTTTCGACTGCGACGGGTGGGAGGGCCCCACGACCTCTCTTCGTTAACCGCTCTTCGTCCGACGGCCCATCGCCAAGCTCGGTCGTGCTTAACCGTCGCTTTCGGCCAATCTGTGGGGCATTCGAGGTAGCTGATTCCAGAACACGCGTTAATCCACGATCGGGGGCACCGCGTGTCATTCATAAATGAAGGCGACGGGTGGGATGCAGGGACTCACGGTCTTCCTCCCAAGGGCGATCCGGGCGTGGAATAAAAGATCGCGATATTCTTCGGACGAGGTTGAACATTTCGTGAAAATTCAGCGGCTGCAGAGAATAGTCGGGGGTCGTGGTCGAAAACAACGCGTTTTGCGCTTTGCGCCACCTACAATTATCTGCGCCTATTTGGTGTTGTGAAGTCCAGACGCCCTAGCCAAGCGTACACGTGACTTGTCTCAGAAAGGGGAGCTCCTAAGTATATGCTTCAGTTGCAGTAAGACAATTTAAGAGTGGATTTTGGCGGCTACCAACCTAGAAACACCAGAGCGCTCTGCCAAGCTTCTATCCAAGCCAAATTTATCTCTAGATGTGGGATGAACTGATAGTTGTTGGGTATTCATCCAATGAAACACACTTCAGATCAACGCGCGCCCAAAGACTCTAATTGCAATATAGATATAAATGTGCTTAACGTCACAGCTAGTAGCCGCCACAAATTCCCTTGGTCTCGGGGCTACACACAGTTCATTAAATCAGGCACTTGGCCAGAAATTCCACCCGAAGACCTACATCCCATTGTATACGTATGAACGTCGGACTTGTACAATCTACATCCTCTCGTAGACCAGAAGACTATCTCTATCTCCTCTCCGGTGCCCACTTGTTTTGGAAATATACTGTGGCGCAAAGTTCAGCCATCATTGATAACTAAACTGAAAGCTCTGCAATATTGGATCAGGGGAACCATGTGACTCAGTAGAGGATAGTGCAAATGCGACGCCAGTATTTCTTGTAATCCCCCACGTTTCAGCGAAACGCAACATAAATCCTCTTCATTCACCAAGATATAGTCCAAGCGACACTTGACATCAACGACACCATTCAAATATCCCGCCACCAGTTCAATCAACCTCAAACAGTGGCACAGCCACATGCTGTATGATTTTCCACGTCTTCTGCGCTTAATTTCAGTGTGCTTCCTCCTCGATGGCTTTCGCCAGCTCGCAACGGCATCTCACCAACGGCCTACCCTCTCACTCGTTCGGAAATCAAGAAAAACACCATAGGCACTCGGCGCCATGGACAAAACCCGTGTCATTAGCCATACCTGGTGTGCACACCCGTCGCCTCCGTATCTTGGTCCCTAACACCGGCAAATTATCCCATCTCGGCGCAGGTCGTCTGGGAAGACGGCGGGGTCCGCTTCTGATGTGTTTTATCGCCCTGTCAATATTCGGCGTATACTTCATTGTCTCGCGTCGGTACGAGGGGCGCGAGTGGATGGAACAGTGGCCCTCGCAGAGCGGCGATCCCTCGACGTTAGTTTTTCAGCGGCAGGACCTGCAGAGAATATGGAAATGGGAGATTGCTAGCGGCCACTACCCCAGCCGTGCAAGCAGTGAGTGTTTTCCAATATTCGTGTACTCGTATATTCATGGTATATAGTACCGAAGCACATTGGGCTCAAGGAGCCGCCTCACAACCCAGCCATTCCACCTAAACTTCGCGTCGTTCCACCGTCACGCTACCGGCCACCAACGACGGCCGTGGCCGCGGATACCGACATCGATACGCTGGGTACCGGGCCCAAGCGAGTGTACTTGGATATTCAAAGCAAACCGCCGGAAGTTGCTTACCCCCCGCGACCAGTACCTGGCAGTATCGCCGACATGGATGTAGTAATGAAGCACTGCGATTTTTCAACGGGCAAGGTGAGTGGTTATTTTTTCCGAGGAGAATGCTTGCTCACCTGTCGGTTAGTATGTACGTGACTGTTTAGAAGTGCTCCGCCTAGGTGGTGGATTAGATAATGGAAGGCGGGTTAGACGAGGTAAAATGGACGACTGGAAGTATATTTTCCTTGAGCAAGAAGGCCCTGTTGCGCAGCTGGCGGAGGATCTCGACCAGCAGCCGATCCCTATAGCTCGTCCAGCGAGCCCTAACGTCCAGCGCGAACGCGATCCTAACGCAGGGTTGAACAAGAAACCTAACACCGAATGGGAGTCCTCCATCGCCCTCCAGGCTGTAGTCCCCAGCGCATCACCAGCCGGCAAAAACGACGCCTGCGATCCCAACAACCCGCGGTTGTTTCACATGTTCTGGACGGGGCCGTTCACCGACAAGCCATATCTCGCGCTGATGTCGTACCTGTTCTCGCAGAACACCGGCATCCACCTGCTAGCCAACGAAACCGGGCCCAACGTTTGCCGCCCGCAATTCTGGTTATGGATCAACCCTGGCCCCGCGGCGTCGGTGCCCAATCCCTCTGCTGTGCACGATATGTACGAGCAACTCAAAACGAGCCCGTGGGCGGCGCCGTTCCTGCACCCGAGGTTCAAGGATATCATCCAGTTCAAGCTGTGGAATACGACCGAGCAGCTTGACGGTGTGCCCGAATTGAAGGACGAGTGGCGCGCACTTAGCGGGTCGCTCTTCAACTCTGGCGGTCAGGTCATCAGTGTGCCGGAGGAGAAAATCAAGGCCGTCGAATCTGGGGCCGGGGGGAACTCGACATCGACCAAGGAGGATGACATGCTCAACCGCACTGGATCTAAGTCGCTGTCGTCATACGATCGGCTATCTGTGATCTTATCAGATATGGCGCGGTTCGTTCTTTGCCACCGCTTCGGCGGTATCTACCTTGACGCCGACACGATCTTCCTGCGCGACTGGGAGGAGCTCTGGGGGTGGAAGGGCGCTTTCGCCTACCGGTGGTCGCGGCTAGAGAACTACAACACAGCGGTCCTGCGCATGAACAAGAACTCCGCGCTCGGGACGTTCCTCTTCCGCACTGCGCTGAAGAACGGGCTGGATTTCCACCCCATGACCGTCACGAAGTATATGTCTGACGCGCATCTCGAGGGGCTCCTGCTCAGGCTTCCTGATGCCCTGTTTGATTCCGCGTGGTTGAATACGGAATATTTCCAGCGCGAACGCCCGCCACAGCCTTATTTCACCGAGTATGTTGCCGTGCCCTCGATTATGCCCAGAAGCTGACCTCCGGATAGATTCGCAGACCTCTTCGATACGCCTCCGCAGAATAGCGCGGCCCCTCAAGCCCTGGGCTTCGAAGGCTTCTTCAGAGGTGAGTAGTCATGTGGACTGATTCGACTACGACTAATCGAGAACCGCAGGAGCTTACTCATATCACTTCCATAACTTCTGGTGAGTATTCATTCTCTGGACTGAGTCCATGCGGCTTTGTTGATTTCCGTGATATACACAGGTGGAAACCGTTCGATCCTTCTCGCAACTGGCCTGACCTGGGGCCGCGCTTCATCGCCGGCGAACGTGCCGCCCGCCACGCACTCACCACCTCCTCACCCCCTTCTCCCACAGACACAGGGGGAGCAGAAGCGGACAAAGAAGACGAAGACAGTGTAACTGATGATAAGCGAGACCTCGACTGGTCTGCTGTTCTCAAGAGGACCTTTGAGAGCTATATCCGAGGCGAGCGACCGAACATGTATGGCGAGTGGATACACTGGTAACCCACAGAGGTGGATACGCTCTGCAGATAATGTTTACAATTCATACCCATAAATGATCTATTAATATCAGGATAGAAGCCAGAATGTCTTTGCGGGTTCACGTTCGACTTGAGGTGCTTAGCTCGATAGGCTGCGATGTGGTGTGTACAAGGATCGATGAACTGGTGTTGCTGATCACCACCCACTTGACGAAAGACAGCCTGGATCTTGGAGTACACTGCCAACTGCTCGATGTCTCTTTCAATTAGTCGTCTCATCTGTATCACATTTCCAACTTGGCGAAGATTCCGTCGGCAGTATCTTGACTCAATTGCAGCTTCCTTACGCCAACTGCACACTTCTTCCGAGCGCGTGAAGATTGTCACAAGGGTTCTTGAGTTCTTGCAACATGTGGTGGCGGCCCGCCGATAACATCAATAGCAGAATAGCAAGTATAAAACATTCGCGGCTTGATGCAAGCGCATCTTGCAACCTTTGCGATACTCGAAGGATATGATCAGCAAGCGTATTATCATTGCTGCTGTGGCTCTTGGTGCTTGTGCACGTGCACAGACTGGTCGTAAGTGTGCGAGTATTGTGCTGTTTGCATCGCGTGCTCACCTTGTTGTTATCACTAGTTGCGCCAAAGAAGTATCTGACGTTGCCCCTCGGGACCGTCAGGCCATCGGGCTGGCTATTGGACCAAGTGCGTGCCTCGATCTGAAGCGCTTTAGTACTTTCACTAACTCCCATGCAATAGCTCAATGTGCAAATCAACGGCCTCGCTGGGCATGAACATGAATTCTATCACTAGTATGCTTGCAGAACGCAACATCTCTTCGATAACTAACTCTTGGCCCGTAGCGTCTCGCAGACAGACTGGACAGGCGGCACATCTGCGTATTCTAGCTTGGAAGAAGGTACGGAGATCGGTTGAGCTCCCACGGGAGTATCATGCTGACAGTTCTCACTCTAAAGCCGGCAGTTATTGGTTTGTTAGTACCGCTGCCCTTCACCCTTTTGACGAGATGTTGACATAACCATTATTGCAGAATGCCATGGTGCCAAATGCGATTTTGGTCAACCATACCGTAATCAATCAGAAGACACAAGCCTTCCTAGACTACGTCCTTGACCACCAAGACTCAACAGGCTGGCTCGGTCCTGAGGTAGGTACTACAAAGCCTAGGTACCTTTGGGGAAGGTCAGATGACTGGCAATGCCTGTTACTCCTTCGCTTTGTTGATATAATCAATCTTCCAGATACCCATTTTTCTTTGGAGCTATCCAGATGGTGGAGAACAATCCTGCTTTGACAGATCGCGTTGTCAACGCTCTGCACAAGTTCGTCCCATTGGCCAATACGATGCTCAAGAATAATGGGGAAGGTGTTGACGATTGGGCTGCGACTCGCTGGGAAGACTTCGTCATGGCACTTCAATGGTAGGAATGAGTATCATAACGTAGTCGAAGCATTAACTATTGCTCTTAGGTTGTATGATTTCCATCCGAATGGCAAGGAGGACCTCCTGATCGACACTATGAAACGACTGAAGTGGACAGGGGTCCCGTGGGAAAAGGTCTTCTCAGCACAGGTATTCTAAATATCCTCGTTCACGATGAGCTGCCCGGTGCTTATAATCTGCATAGTACTTCCCAAAAACTGCAGGTCTGTAGAGAGCTGTAGCCTTCACGGTTGCGTTGGCTGATTTTGACTTGTAGTGGAGCATACTCCAAACCCCTTCAATCTGCCGCTGACTTGGCACGGAGTTAACATGGCGGAGGGCTTGAAGGCGTTGCCCGCTACCTACAGATTCACTCATAACCAAAGTGGTCCGTCAATATAGATAACGTGTTGGATGTAGGGTCTAACTAAATACCTCGATAGACCTCGATGCAGCCAGTTTGGGCTGGGATATGCTGTTCCAGTACCATGGACGCCCGTCTGGAATCTATGCGGCGGACGAATATCTCGCTGGCCTCGAAGCAGTTCGTGGGTAAGATCATCTGCTGAACGTATGCTGCTCTTTTCTGAATTATCGCAGAACCGAACTCTGCCTGGTCGTGGTAAGTAGTTTCGAGCGGACTGGATTGAACCACTCACCTAGCTCGCTTCCAGGAAACCATGTTCTCGTGAGCGAACATGATGTTCGATTCTTGTCGTCAAGACAGGCTAACTATTTGCTCTACAGAGGGTCGTACTTGTATCAAGTAATTGGCGACCCTAAGTTCGCTGATCGTGTAAGTTTCTCGACGTGATTCTGTGTAACAATTTGCTCAAAGATGGTTGGGTAATTATTAGGTGGAACGCATAACCTACAATGCACTGCCGGCGACGTTGACTGGCGGTGAGTGTCTCATAGACTCCTGCGAAACCATAATACAAACTCCCATAAAACAGACATGTGGACCCGACAATACCTACAGCAACAGAACCAGATAGCGGCCAAGGACATGAACCCGTAAAGTGGCATTCCCTCCTCAAACACTGATCGAACTGACCGCAATGCGTAGGAATCCCTTCCCTAATGACGGGTACGTAGTGTTGCTATATCGATGATGGACTTCCTGACGCGGGTGATAGAGCATACTCTAATGTCTTTGGTCTGGAGCCTAACTACCCGTAAGTGTCAGACGTCTTCAGAGGGCGGTTGAGGTTTACCCGCAGGATGTCAGTTGTTGCACTGTCAACCATCCCCAAGGATGGCCTAAGTTTGTATCGAACGCATTCTTAACAACTCCGGACCAGAAGTCTCTAGTGCATCTCTATCTCGGCCCGTTCAGCACTACCGCTACCCTCGCTTCGGGTTCGTAGATCTAGATTTTGGCCGTAAACTAAAGAATCTGACGAAATTTCAAAAGGTAACAAGGTGACTGTAAATGTTGATACATTGTATCCATTCAGGTAGGCCGCCCTTTGTCTTCTTCGTCGTCTTGTTCTGATATTTGGAATATGTGGTCAGTGATACATTAACTACTACGATCACTGCGACTTCGGCATTCACATACTTCGTCCGTATCCCAAGCTGGGTCGTAGGGGGCACCATCGCAATCAATGGAGCCGCCGCCCGAGCTGTGTCTCCATCCAACGGACTTCAAGCAGTTCAAGTCACTGCTGGTACCACTAAATTTGTTCTCAACCTTCCAGCCCAGATCACCACAGGTAGTCGATTACACTCGATTTATCAACCCCTTATACTCAGATCTATTGACAACAGAGTCCCGGCCTCATGGATCAATTGCCGTACACCGTGGGCCTCTTCACTATGCGTATGACATCGCGCGTAGCCAGAAAGTTCTTGCACGCAACGCTCAGGAAAGTCGGGCAGTCGATCTAGAATTTGATGCCACTGCACCATGGCAATACGCGATTGATCCAGCAACACTCAAATTCTCCAACAAAGCTCCAGCGTCGGGAATACTTCCTTCCCCGATCTTTGATGCCGGACAGCCACCTTTTACCATCACTGCCACCGCTTGCCGAATCAACTGGAGCACCGGAGGAGACACATTCGCCGCGCCTCCTCCTACCAACGCTACATGTACCGGGGCGCAGACAACCATCACATTGTGGCCGTTTGGTGTAAGTCTCCACGATCACCGTGCCGGTATTGCACTGACCTGACTGCGAATCCAGGCCACCAAGCTTCGCATCGGAGAGCTTCCAGTGTTCAAATCGGCCTAAGTTATGTCGCAGCTTCGAAATGGTTCCCTTGACTATGAGTTCCTTTGATATACTGCGTGCATTTATTCTCATGGTGCATGATCTATGTTTTAAGATGTAATACAGCGTATCGCAAATGTTCTGCACCTTGTGAGCCTGACTTCAGTTGTCTCCTTGCGACCTTTATCTTCGCGACCTGAGTCCATGCCTGTGCATGCATCCCGAGCAATCAACGCAAACGCGAACGCGAACGAGACCGTCGTCACGTCCGAGCTCGGCTGTTATTGCTTCGGCCTAGATCTTGCTACAGTTGTAAGTACCGAGGGCAATCGAATTGTGCGCAAAAAACTGTGTCGTTACTTGATGCTCTAGGTAAGGCATTCCTGTCAAGTTAGCCACGGGGTGTTATCCGTCAAGTTAAAACGTTGAATCTGAAGTAGTGTCTCGTCAGTGTCAAGCCTTTCTGCCGGTCTCGCGTCAGGTCCCTACATTTTGTATTGCTAATAAGAGTAGTTGGCAGGGCTAGTGACAAAAGTCTCACTATTACCAACATCTAGACATTATGAACGGCGGTCGGCGGGGTAATTGGCTCACTTGTTCCACCCTCTTGTCTTTCATGCGGCTATGGGTATGCTTGAGTGACTCCTGCCACATCGAATAGCAAGCACGTTGAGTTTGATAGACCCTGCTAGTTCCTGCAGAAATTCAAGTAGCCCATTTTTCGATAGTCCGACGTGAAGGCTGCTTGGTACACCATAACTCAAGCCGGTTGTCAGTGGCGCGCACTGTGTATGAGAAACTTCAGAGAAATATGACTGATCACCCGTGCGCGCTTCGAGATGTTAAAGGCAACTTGAGGTTCAAGGGTAGAAGTAGTCAGCGACGCATCAATGAAGGTTATGAATGAGGAGAGGAGGAGGGCCATTTCGACATGGGTACTATTGACTTCTGGAGAGTTATCGCTGCCAATTAGATTAATACCCGGCGTGCGGCGCCATTGTGTCTATTTCCCGGTAGCATATCATTCATCTCTAGCCTGGAGTCGTAAATACACTTACACTTATTTATGTACGAGTCCCTGATATCTCCTCACCACTGCAGACCCCTCCCCCCCAAACACCACCCGTCACCGGCCAAGTATCTGGTGTGGATAGCCATGTCGGCGTTCTTTATAAGTAGGGCTTATCGGCAGCCTTGACCCCGACGAGCGGCTCAATAATTCTCACATCAGAGTCTTCATCCTAAGTGTTCGGAATATCAAAGACGTAAAGATGGCGAGAATCGATCCTCAAGAGGCAAGGCGCAGCCAGGAATGTCCTAGATACAGAGAAGACAGTGTATATTTAGGTCTAGATAATATCAGATCAGGTGTTATAACCATGTCCCAAGGAGTTTGCAGCCACCGCCGGGGACAAGAAATGATCAAATCATTACGGTTTTGCAGGACTGAGGCTACGTACATGGGCGCGCATCCAAATTGGTGCACCATTGATGCACGACTTATCAAGGGATCAATGTCTTTGTCTAGCCATCACTTTGTCGTGGATATAGATACTCCCGGCGAGATCTTTCATTTACATTTGATGACACGTCCGTTTATTAAATGAGCTCTGAATCACGGATGAGCTTTCCTGCTTCCGGAGAGCGAGGTTTGATGGAACATTTGAAGGGGATGATATGCCTAGGAATAAGTATCAGCCTTGCCCAATAAATTCACCAGCCGGCCAACATCAACATACCGTGTAAAGTTTGGGGTCCATTGAATATCAGGCTCAATATCTCTCCCTTCTTTATCTTTTGCCTTGGTAATATCAAAGACAGTGAGGATGGAGGCAATATTGAGCCAAAGGGAATCCATGGCAAAGAATCGGCCGGGGCATATCCTGAAAGGAAGTAAGACATCAGACATCTTTAGGGGAGATAGTACGAGCCTTCGTCGAAACACGAAATTGGGGATGGGGTCAGCGACCTTAGGGTTGATTTTACCGTCTTTCAGGAATCTCTCTGGGCGGAATGTATCAGGATCTGGGTAATACTCTTCGTCTCTCAAAAGCGCCCTGGGGTGGAGAGGGTGGTCTTCGATACTGTGCCCTCCTTTCGCGAGGCTTCGAGACAACAAGCTCGGTTCATTCATTCCCTCCCGCTTGAATTTCCAACAGAGCGCCAAATACCAATTCCTTTATAAAACCACTCACTATGCGATTACAACCTTCAATGAACGGTGCATTCAGCATATCTATCGTATCCGGCCGTGACTTCTCCGCAAACCTCTTGAAGCCAGCCCCAGGCATCCAGCTCGGCACATGTTTCAGGAAGGGCAGTACATCAACGAGATAGAGGCCCGCAATCGCGGCATGCTTGAAGTTGTCCAGCGCCTTTTCCGCGCGCTCGATGTTGGGATCGTTTTCGGGTCGGACATCCAACCCATACGTACTGGAGATGATACTTGCAGCGAGCGAGCTTCGAACGTTGACGTTGAGCCGTAAATCGGCCAAATAGAGCGTAAGGCTTACTAGTGGATATGATAGAGGAAATTGTCAGGGTCCTTCAGTAGTAGTCGAAGGAGATCGTGAGAATACCACAACTGCCTGGGGCGATGATTGACAGAGCGGGCTGGATTGAATTCTTGCCAGAATGCACGACGGCGAATACGCCAAGCATGACCATACGGAAGGTTGCTGATGAGCGAACCCCAACCTAGACTTTGAATCCAAATCAGGTACTCGATTGAACGTAATATCAAGTTAGTTTTCCTACAGTTCGTCGAGCATGATTCTGACCGGCCTTTGAAGAGCGGGAGCGGGTATATGTGAAGATCCCGCGTGCCAACTTATCTATCCGAGTACAGCATGGATCTGACAGCCAAGAGGTCGTTAGCCGCTTTCAATGAGTTGAGAACGATGGTCGAGCTGCCAAAAACACGGAGGTAAATAATGTCGGACTCTGCACTGATGCATTAGATGACTTCTCGTGTATTCAATTGTCACGTACTGTACTCCTTGGGCACGTCGAGTAGGTTTCCGATAATGGGGTACCCCTTTGGTCCCTGCGGGAAAGGCAAACTGGGTTTACGCCACCTATAGTAACCTGTGAGGGTCAGAAGAAAAGTGAGAGCAACGAAAACAAAGTCCTGTAGCATTGAGGATTATATGATGAGCGAGGGTGCCTCAAGGTATTTATCACCCTTTGACCCGGGAGCCTATTGTGACTCCATGTGACGGTTAGTCCTCACGCCTGTGTCCAGTGTTATGCTTGTTCCCCGTTGCAGGCTCAGGTTTCACATCGACATTCTTCAAAACTGGGCGAAGAAGCAGGATTGGGCTCCACAGGGAGGTAGAAATCGAGCCTATGTTCTCGTGGGTGACGTATGACAGGATGACGCCGGTGTTCTTCCTAGATCTACGACTTTCTGATGACTTCCAAATATCGCTGACCTAGTTCCCCTCGTCAGATTAAGTCCCGGGACGGAAATGGAGACTGAGTTGATAGTACTGATCAACAGCCCTGATGAAGATCTATTGTCCTGAAGTTGACATCAGGGCGAAGAGGGGTGGGGAGGCAACCCAGAGAGTTCTATAACATAAACCTATTAACTAGTTGAAGGACAAATGCGATGCAGATCGTCACTTGTGGGCTTACCAGCCAGTTCTACGGAGGAATAAATCTGGGGCGAGGAGACCGTGACTAGCACAGTATTTGTTGGAGCAAGTTTCCAGGTAAAGGAACGGTCATCTGGAGCTCGAACATTTGCGGCCTGTAACGAAGTAGAGATAGATTAGCATCAACTGAGTGCGAGCCTATCCCAAAGATCCAAAAATCAGATCACACACCTATCGACTCGGAATTTGAACGTTTTTTGAACACTCACGGCACTCTCAAGGTATTTGACTGATGGTGGTAAGCCAAATAGGTTGACCATTTGGTAAAGGCAAGCCGAGGAAGCACCAATTCGCCGAGCTGGTAAGTCAACTATGCCGATTTTACAAGTCCCCATCGTGTCTGGACAGCAACAGAATTCGACATATGTCGTATAGTGCTTTCAGCGGCGTTCTCCGCAGCACTCAGGTGCCATTGTCGGAATTTTGAACACCTGTCGCGGCGTCGCCCGCCATGGAAGACAGTCATCATTCTACCCTTCAATTAGTTTTGCGCCAATTTTGACCACAGCGCCCCGACGCTCAGCGCTCAGTGCCACAACAGTCCCAGCCTAGCAAGATCTGCGCTTACTGGATGGAAAAATAGAAGTAGAAGTTGAGTAGAAGTCAGAATTTAATGTCGGGGTGGAAGCAAGCCATTGTCATCCGAACCAAGCAACAGTAAACAAACCCTGAAGTCCAGCGCGCTCTCGAAATTCGAAATTCAAAGTCCAACACAAGATCCATACTCCTCCACGTACCGTGGATGATGTCGAGATGGCCTTCCTCCTTCCTCCATCATTAATGGCCCTCATTGATGCGTCTCTGGCATACGCAAATACCGACAATAATGCCCTAGCTACGGCCCGTTTCTCACACGCTGGCTACTTTCACCCACCGCGCGCTGCGACAGCCAACCCCGATGCCAGAGCTGCGGAACACGATCAGTTCGACCTGCTGGACATTGTGCTCGTCGCAGGCGTCGATGGCAAATTCCATGCCTTCAATAGATCCAGCGGCCAGGCTGTCTGGTCGATGACTTCGCAGCCTGCTTCCAATTCCACTGTCTCCAGTCTGGCGCCTCTGATCCGCACCGCAAATCCCAACGATTCTCTGGAGCAAGACGAGGACTACTACCAGGAAATGTACGTTATTGAACCACAGTCTGGGGAAATATTCGTGCTGCCCTCCCCCTCGGCGCCGTTGCAACAGTTTCCGTACACGATGCAGCAGCTCGTTGACATGTCGCCGTTCTCGTTTCACGGCGAGTCAGAGCGACGTTTCTTCATCGGAAAGAAAGAGACTTCCTTGCTGGCGCTGGAGCTCGAGACGGGCCGGGTGAGGCAGATAGACGGGGAATGTCCGTGGGACCCAGACCCGTGGAAGCAGAGCGAGTCGGAGGTGGACTTGGACGAGCTGGAGGACGTGGATTCTGCTGGAAACACTCAGCCGCAGGTCACGGAGGTTCTCATTGGCAGAACAGGTGCGTAGCACGGCTGATCACGATTTACGCATAAAGTATATCTTGAGACAGACTACCATATCTCCATTCACGCACACCCGAGTCCGTCTTCACCCCACCACCGACCAAAACCCATCCAGAAGCTCACATTCTCTACCTATGGCCCCAACAACCAAGACCACGCATTGCAGGCATCATATAGAAGACCAAAGGATGACCGATACATCCAAAGCATGCCTGGAGGGGAAATCATATCGCTTCGCTTGAAAACAGAGGATGGAGAAACGCAGGCTGGATCGGCGGGATGGGGGCACAAATTCACCGAACCTATGTATGGAAGTTGTCATGTCTCTCGTCACCACAAGACTCACACCTTTTTCAGCGTAGCCGTGTTCGACATACTACGGCGTCAGGACTCCGATAGTGCTTTTGCTCTGCTGCAACCACGGCCTCGTCTAGCCGACGTTCTAGCTTTCCATAACTTTGCTTCTCCATCCTCAACTGCTGGCAGTTCACGCGACGGGCTACCGCAAGCACTTCTAGATGCCCTGCCCAACCTCAATTCTGCGTTCGTTGGTGCTATCCGCGAGTCTGGCAGCCTCTATGCTATGAGCCCAGACCGCTTCCCATTGGTGGCTTTTGGTACGAGCAACCGCGCCGAACATGGCTACTACCTGGATGCGCCTTCTGTCAGTGATCCACCTTTGCCGGCAATTGATGACGAGATACCTCTTGAAGTTGACGCGATCACCCGCGCCCGCAAGCTTCGTGAACAGCTGGATCGCGAGCGACAGCGGTGCTATGCCGCAGACCCGTCTTCTGACCAAGGCAGGCTTGTTCTGGATCCTTCTTGTCTCACGGGTGTACGGAGGCTCGAGAGTGGATCGACGGACCGCGCGAGACGACTTCTTGATGGCGTCCCCGGCGTCGAACCCCAGCCCGGCGCGTCAAACGAACTCCCACACAACATAGAGCTCATAGAAGGCGCGGGCCCTGATGATAGTCACGGAGGGGCTCCTAGGAATAATGCGACTGGGGGATCGTGGTGGATATGGCGTTCTGGGAGGTACTGGAGCGGGAATACTGGTCCCCTTGGTCTAGGGGTCCCTTCGCGCGAGGGCCTGAACTCATCGGCGGCGTCTCGTGGTATTTTCGGTGCCGGGGGCGCAGGGTTGGGGTTTGGGCTGGGATATGCCGACTTTTTATTCACTATTTTGGTAGGGGCGGTCGGTATGATAGGTGTGTGGATGCGGTATGTCAAAGGCAAACGGCCGCGGGAACACTCGAGAAAAGTCAAGGACCACGGTCGCTTTCAGGAAGTTACCCCGGACACCATCTCGGGTGGTACTTCGACCGCCTCATCAGATTCAGCCAGTGCACCTGACCCGTCTAACCTTGTGACTGCTCACCCCAACTCCCGGGATCTTGAACCCACATTATCACCTCTACAGCTTTCCCATTCTGATGCAAGTCCTGCCAAAGAACCTATCGTTAATCCAGCTGTCCAACTAAACGGGAACGGGAACGGCTCTCATCTAGACCCCAAATCAACGTTAGATGACGCAGACGAGAGCGACAAGGATGGCGATGGGGATATGGACAACGACAACGACGGCGACGTTACTCCCGCTACACCTGGCAGACGGAAAGGCATACGTAGGAAACGTGGAAAGAAGAAAAAGGTGAATGTTGTGCTGCCGGCGTCTGATTCCTCCAAGGAGGAAGTCATCAAGCAGAACGGTGCAGAGGAGAAGGCACCGCAGTCTGGCATTGTTATGGAACGGGCAAGAAAGGAGAGTTCTAGCGGCCCATCGCTTACCGTATCTGACACAGTCCTTGGTGGGTGCTCTTCCATATAGTCTTTCTGTTGGGTGCTGATGATGTCTTTGTCTTTGAACCTCAAATTATAGGTTTCGGCTCCCACGGTACCGTCGTGTTCCGCGGTTCACTGCAAGGACGTGCTGTTGCAGTGAAGCGCCTCCTCATCGATTTTGTCACTCTTGCTTCCCGCGAAGTCTCCATATTGCAGGAATCCGATGACCATCCCAACGTCATCAGATACTACTATCAGGAAGCCAGCGGGGGCTTCCTCTACATCGCCCTCGAGCTATGCCCCGCCTCTCTTGCCGATATCATAGAGACCCCGGATCGAGAACAATGGCAAGAAATTGCTGTGTCCTTCGATCCAAAACGCGCGCTTAAACAAATCACCAGTGGACTCAGGCATCTACATGCGCTGAAACTGGTTCATCGGGATATCAAACCCCAAAATATCCTCGTCTCCGCAGCCAAGGGAGGCCAGGCCTCGAGCGTACGAGGAGGGAAGTGGCGGATGCTGATTTCGGATTTCGGACTGTGCAAAAAGCTGGATATGGACCAGACGAGCTTCCTTCCCACTGCGCATGGGGCGATGGCGGCGGGTACTGTCGGCTGGCGTGCCCCAGAGATTCTGAGGGGCGAGGTGAGACTGGATGAGTCTGCTACAGATGATCAATCTATGTCTTCTCGCGGCTCGGTAGCAACGCCGACGTCCTCCTATAGCGGAACAACACCCAGCTCACATGGGAAGCCGACACGACTCACCAAATCGGTGGACATCTTTGCATTAGGGTGTTTGTACTACTATACGCTCACTAGTGGTGGACACCCTTACGGCGATCGCTTCGAGCGCGAAGTCAACATCATGAAGAATGCTAAATGCTTAGAAGGACTTGAGCGGTTTGGGGAAGAAGGCGCCGAAGCTATTGACCTTATCGAGAAGATGCTCGACCCTGAAGCTAAGAACAGGTGAGAATTTAATTATACGGAGTTGTGAACTTGATCCAACCCGTGTCAAATTCCAGGCCTGATACAACGACCTGCCTTCTGCACCCATTCTTCTGGGATCCAGGGCGCCGCCTCACATTCCTCCAGGATGCTTCTGATAGATTCGAAATCATGTGTCGTGATCCCAAGGAGCCAGCATTGCTTACGCTGGAAACCAATGCATTCAGCGTCGTGGGGCTGGACTGGTTGTCTCGACTGGATAAGCTCTTCATCGAGAACCTGGGTAAGTTTAGAAAATACGACGGCAAGTCGGTGCAGGACTTGCTCCGGGCACTGAGGAACAAGGTCGGTGCCGAGTTCGTTGCTGTCTTCAGTCGCGACTAACCCATATTTTTGAAATAGAAAAATCACTACCAAGACCTACCTGACAATGTAAAGAGGCACCTGGGACCCATGCCGGAAGGTTTCCTATCTTATTTCACTCGACGGTATCCGCGCTTGTTCCTCCACGTCCATTCGGTGATCGGGGAGACGGGGCTCAATAATGAATCCATGTTCCGGTCGTATTACGAGTTGGCTGACCAGTAGCTCATCCCTACGGGCGATGCTCCTATCCCCTGTTTCCCTGTTTCTATTTTGAATACCGGTTGTCCTGTTCGCACTGATGTTGTTTTATCTTAACTAACTATTGATATTGGCCATTTACTTCCCTAGCTCTATTTGCACTACTTTATCTGTATGTCCACATGCGTTGATGTAATTGTACAGCATATGATACGATCATGACCTGCTTCGCCTCCTCGTCAGTCTCTCCTGGAAGAACCTCCATGTGGGTAAAAGATTGCAACTCTGAGCTGCCAGCGTCATGAAGGGATATTTCTGCTCCCCGACACCTCCAACTTGAAACATCAGTGATGGCGTGGGTCCCATTCGAAGCAGGCCGTGGGCTTCCGTGTGCCTGGGGTCCCGCGCGTAACATCACATAGTCAACATACTTACTAAAATAATGCTTCGAAGAAGCCATCGATGGGTTGATTATCATTGTATCAATAAGCCAACCATTCTGAGCGATTCTCAGGGATCACTGATTTGCCACATAGGATAGACTACACGGTGGTACTTACATGCCCAAAGAGAAGTTAATTGCCGCGGCGGAGGTCGTGCACTACTGGATTGATGGATTTCGGCACCAAGTCAGGTTCCACAACCCCTATTATTCCTTACCCTGAGAACTTAGAAGGTTGAGTATTTCAAAGTCCGGTTCCAACGTAGCCATCGAGATACAAGCGCCCATAATTCCAACTTCAGAAAATCATAATGTCACTGGACATTTCCTTGCCGGACCATCCCTTTGACCTTGTTTTCCACCCAGAAAAGGCTGTCGTCTTTACTTGTCTTCTATCAGGTCGCGTCCACGCATATGCTTACGATGACTACGGAAACTCAAAAAAGCTTTGGTCGAGTCGACCGTTCAAAAAGTCCTGCAGATGTTTGGACATTACTCTCGACGGCCGAACAATATGGTGCGGTGGAAAGGGGAAGGCTTTAGCGTTAGTGCTGCAATACAACCTTTCCGAGTTTCTTGTATATATGATATGATCAGGGCGATTGATACTACATCAGGCCAAGTGACGGACAAAAGAGTCAGAAGCCACAAGTAGGTTGTCATTACGACTGTAAATAATAGAAAGCAGCTCAACCTTATCTTTTAGCGCCTCAATTAACCGTATCAAGGTCCTAACAGACCATTTGTTCGCCACTGGCGATGATGACGGCGTCATCAAGGTTAGTTTCGTACTGCTCGGACGAGCAGACAGGGTGCTGAGCCTCATCATTCGAAGATTTGGGACCAAAGAAAAAATGAACCTATAAGGTCTTATAATCATCACTTCGATTATGTCACAGATTTCCTTTGGCTCAATAGCAAGAAGCAGCTGGTCACGACTAGGTATCGTCTTGTGTCCTTGTATTTCGGCGCACCTAGTTCTGATCCATTCGGCGCGTGCGCTGTTACTGCAACAGCGGTGATGGGACACTGTCTGTCATAGATGTACGTTCAAGGCAAACCAAACCCGTGGCGCATTCCGAGGATCAAGAGGACGAACTTCTAGCTATCATTCCTATCATAGGGTACGTCTCAAAAATTCCGAATCCCCCGTATCAGGCTTCTATGGATACTTGTGGTACTCTCGCACTTGTTTTATGAGTCTCTCTTGAGGCAACCGCACGCTGATTTAGACATAACCGATTTACCATATGAATTTGAATCTCGCCTTCTCGTCAAACCGCCCTTTTCCACAATACTAACTTAATACGTTCATTAGTGAAACCAAATTCGTAGTTGGAACACAACTTGGAATATTATCGATCTTCAATCGTAGTGCCGGATGGGGAGACTGCGTAGACAGAGTTCCAGGGCAAGCGCATCTCGCACCAATTTCACAACATGGAGCGACTGACACCTCGCGCCTAGTCACCCGCAGTCTGTGGACACCCTTCTTGCACTCCCTGCTCCGTTTCGGAATAACAAGGGGTCTGCTATTCTTACGGGCTCTTCTGATGGATTTATACGGGCAGTTGAGATTCTTCCTACCAAATTACTGGGAGTTGTTGCCGATCATGGGGACTTTCCAGTGGAAAAAATGGCTTTAGGGAGAGGCGGTGGCCAGCCACTCGGAGACTCAGTGCCCGCGCGATCAGGGCTCAGCACAACATCTGGCGATTCAGACGGCCCTGAAGTCGAGCGCTCGCATGGCACCCCCACAGAACATTGGTGGCTGGGTAGCATTGGCTACGACGATTCCCTAAAGTTGACCGACCTCGGGCGATTCTTTGCTGAGCTTGACGGAAAGCAAGCCGAAGAGTTGATGGGAACGTCCGCTCCTATGGGCGATGATGATGGGAATGCTCGTGAAGAGGAGTCACCGGAGGTCCATACTCCTACGGATGAGAAGGTTAGTAATACAGACGAAGACGGAAATAGCGATCATAGCTCAGGCGAAGAGTTCGCTTCTGCGCCCAAGAAACGCAAACGACCACAGAAGGACCCCTTGATCGTGAAAAAGAAGATTGGACGTAATCAGCTAAACGTAGAGGGCGCTTTCTTTGCGGAATTATAGATGGCGCAACGTTTTGTCCTCGATCGGGTTGTCAGCTCTATGTCAGGGTTAGTCCATTAGATACAACGACGTTGTCCTCTTGCCCTCTTCGCTGGGTTCGAAATGATTGCTGGTGCTTACATCCTCCGTGGAACGCCATCGCCCCATCTATTGATGTCTGATGCGCTGTAACACCAGACTCTCGCCTGGGGCGGCGGAACAAAGTCTACCAAGCATTCCTTGGAGCCCAAACAGCAAGCTACCCAGGCTTGTCACTTTCGAAATCTTCGCCTCTCAGTGTTCTCCTAGCGACTTGCTCATAGTTAAATTTAGACGCTTGAAACATCGTTTTGGTTTGCTCCTTGTAACCATTGATCTCGCCGACAATTAATTACCTTCCCTACGACATATGCAAGGCAGGATTGACTGTGACGTTAAGGTAGCCAGACGACAGTGCTCACGCATCAGGAGGCGCAGTGGTATGTTGCGGAAGCGACGAATTGCATGGAGCGTTGACAACAAAGACAAATGGCAGTGTGTGAGTCCTAGTAGGACCTGGTACCTCGTAGAATATGCTCAGGGGGGCATGCTGTAAACCAAAAAACGGCGGCAATCGTTCTTAATTTTCATATCCCCAAGGTATTTCGTTATCTGTGCACTGCGCGCAACCCACAGAGATCCCATGTCACTCGCTTCGCTTGACTGAATGTCATATCCGAGCAAGTCCGCATTGGGCAGTGACAGTATGGCCACCTTCAGATTCCACACGATACCGCTGGCAAAAGAGCGAAGATTTGTCGATTAAAATAGCAGAAAAGTTTGCAATGTTGTGAAGGACATTGATGGCAGAATCTGGGGGATACATCCATAACTCCATTTCGCTAGCCGCTCGCGTGGACCCAAGGCATTCGTTCGTCGATGTCTCAGACACACGGCTTGTCAGTGAGAAGTATTCTACCAAGTAAGACGCGCAGGTGAAACACGTTCATCATTATTTACACAACGGTCGTCGGAGTGAGGTTTGAGCTCACTTACCACTAGATAGTAAGATGTCAATCTTACTTCTTCTCGGCCTTCTCTTCGGGGTATAGCGTGTGCGTATTATCTAATAATCTAATCACGCTTTCTCGCACGTGGTGCCCGGAGCGGATCCTTCGCTCGGACCAAGGTTGAAAGAATCACAGTACACCGACGCTTGAAGGCAGAATATTTCGTGCAACGCGTTACTGTTGAACAGAACCTTGTACACCGCTTAGATGATTCTTGCACGTCACACAGTCCTTGCTCTGAGGGGCGCGCGACCCGTTGGCCGTGGGCTCTCTACTCGAGCGTCGGATATTTTGACTTCGCTTGGAATTTCATCCACAACAGAGGTGTCGGGAGTTTATGACGGAAAATGGGGAGGGTCGGGTGAACTGATGCAAAGTGTCTGCCCGACTACTGGTGAAGTTCTGGCTCGAGTAAAGACAGTGAGTGCTACTGGGTTTAAGTCTTTGGTAAATCTATGAAACTGAAATGGCATAGGCTACGCCTCAAGAATTGCACGAGGCCCTTGAGAAGACGAGAGAGGCGTATGTCTTCTTCCGAAACATCCCCGCTCCCCGCAGGGGAGAGCTGTTGCGCCAGATTCGCGAAGCTTTAGGAGCTAAGGTACCCAGCAGTACGGTTTTAGGATTGAGATCAGAACTAATACTCCCATCAGCGAGAAGAACTAGGTGCACTTGTATCTCTCGAGATGGGGAAGATAAGGACGGAAGGAGTAGGCGAAGTCCAGGAGTTTGTTGACATTGTAAGGGTGTCCGATCCCCGTTTTCTAACGTCTTCTGATATCTTCGATGGTAGTGCGACTATGCCGTGGGTTTGTCTAGAATGATGAATGGCAGAGTGGTCGCCTCGGAACGACCGGGACACTCCATTTTAGAAGGTTTATTCTCTCACCAACAACTCAACTCCATTACTGACGCATTTCTAGTACCTAACCCTTTGGGCGTCGTCGCTGTTCTGTCGGCCTTCAACTTCCCGGTGGCGGTTTATGGCTGGTTAGTGTTTCCTTACATGTGGTACATCTGTGCAAATCTGATAGCCGACAATTCAAGGAATTTGGCGCTTTCAATGGCGGCTGGGAACGCTACGATTTGGAAACCGTCTCCCACCACACCGTTGTGCTCCATTGCCGTCACAAGGATTGTTTCGGGAGTGCTGGAGCGGAATGGCATACCTGGTGCAGTTGCCGGGCTTGTAACAGGTGGAAAGGACGTTGGGTCGGCTGTAGTAGAGAGCAAAGACGTTGACCTGGGTAAATTTAAATTCCACAGAAACACCATCAATTTAATGCTTATCGAGGATTTTCGACTAGTGTCGTTCACCGGAAGTGAGCACGTCGGCAGAATTGTCGGGAAGACCGTAATGTCAAGGTTTGGCAAGGTCATTCTTGAGTTGGGTGGCAACAATGGTCAGTTCGCATCTGCGTTTTGATGTCGGGAATATTCATGTTTTGTTATTCAGCGTCCGTCATAATGCCGGATGCCGACCTCAGCCTTGCGGTCCCTGCCGTCTTCTTTGGCGCAGTCGGCACTGCTGGACAGAGATGTACGTCGACACGACGGCTCTACCTTCACCGCCAAATTGCGGATGAATTCATGGAGCGTCTCAAGAAACTATATGCTTCGGTTGTGCCGGGTGATCCCCTCGACTCTGCTACTCTCTTGGGGCCCATGCACACGAAAGATGCAGTTGGCATATACCACAACGCTATCAAACACCTCAAAGAGATTGATGCCGAAATCGTGACCGGTGGCAAGAGCTATGAGCAGTCTCCGCTTGATGCAGGAAACTTCGTTCAGCCGACCATAGCGATACCCAAGTCTGCTAATCCAACCGATCAAATCTGGAGTACAGAGACGTTTGCACCGATTCTGAACGCAGCTGTATTTGATGATCTCGAGGAGGCCATCGGGTGGAACAATGCAGTGCCACAAGTACTTTATTCCTCTCTCTGTGACATGCGATGAAACGACTGATCAAAATTGATCGTGGTAACAGGGACTCTCAAGCAGCATTTGGACACGCGACTTGAGAAATGTGGGGAAGTGGATCGGACCCTCGGGATCTGACGCTGGAATTGTCAATGTGCTGGAAATTATGTTTTAACTCCGTGTTATCTCGCTAACGAAATAGGCAACCTAGGTAAATGTGGGTACCAGTGGCGCCGAGATTGGTGCAGCGTTTGGAGGCAACAAGGTCAGTTGTCTGTTCCTGCAACCTGGTTCATATTTTTATTCCAAGCTAATCAATCACGTCTTTGATCAAACTTGCTTCTACAGAGCACTGGATGGTGAGTAAACGCATTAGTGACTTCCGATTGACTGATGGTTCCCTAACTTCTGCTGGCAGGGGGCGTGAGTCTGGCGGTGATGCATGGAAAGAATACGTACGCTGGAGCGCCTGCACAAGTAAGAGATATGTTTCTCACCGTGTTCTTGCCAACAATCTTAATTTGTCGTTTAATGCAGTCAATTTCTCCGACGCCGCTCCCTTGGCACAAGGAGTCAGCTTTGCTGCATGAAGTTGAGGAGGGGCTGGTTCCCTAGGAATCGCTCAAATTTGTTTGCGGTCCTACGGGGGGGACGGGCGGGAGCTGTGCGCCTTTGGCTGAGAGATCTAATGGGCTGGCATCTGATCCGGCTGCCATCTGGAGTCGTATGGCTGATAATTATACTACGTGACACCGAGCCAATGCATGGAGCAATGTCAAATTCACAAGTCGAGAAATGTGTGGGAAGCGACCCACTGATACTCTGAGATGTGTGAGTAAAACCGCCCGGAGTTGTCGCTTCGAGAAGGCAACGGGAGAAAAGCAAACATGTGCAATTGAAACCATGTTGGCGACATGTTGACCAGCTCGATGATTCAAATTAGAAAACCCATCAGGCAGTGCCCGTGCGCACACTCCTCCACCTTAAAAACCCGATGCATAAAGTCTCATATCCTCATCCGCCCTCCCCACTGATTCGCTTCTGACCCTTACCCAACTCCTCCTCTCACCACCATCATGACATTGTCTGCCCAGGATGACCTCCCTTGGCCGGAATTAGGCAACGTTTCTCGTGGCGCGACTCGTGGCAATCAAGGCCAGAAAGGTGTCCTTGGTTCCCCGGACCGCGACGGACGCTGCCAGCTGCAGCTCCGTGTCCAGCCTGGCGTGCTCGCAGTGCGACTCAACCGTCAGGCAAGCGAATGGTACAGAACCCTCGACAACGAGGTCAATCGCGCCCTCAAACTCACAAAAACCTACTGGCGCAAGGCACGGAGACGCCAGGATTACGATGCCCGCGCTGATCAGGATCACATGGAGCTCCACGAGTGGCTTCAGCAGCTGAAAGACAAGACCATGTCCCATCTCGAACTGCTCATGCAGAAAGGCGACATCCAAGGCCCTCCGTATGTCATGCCCGACGATGTCGAGTTATCATTTCTGCGAGGATTTATCGAACGCCACAAAGCCGGAATCCCCCACAACCCTCGCCTCCGTAATGGTGAACGACCCACCCAGATACGTGCAAGTTCTGTCGATTCCATGTCCCCCGAGCCCGAATCTGCCTTCGTGCCACCCCCACAAAAGTACCGTTCATCTGGACCAGGTGAGTGGCCTGTTTCATGTGATTGTATAGCAACCGTGTTGATTGGGTGCTGTATAGTGGAATGCGCTTCAGAAGCCTCCAGTTCCCATGTCCCCCATTCCTCACCTCGAGGATCCAAATCCCCATCATTACTCGGCGTAGACACACTGACACAAGAGGCCAGCACATCCAGTACGTACATGTCAATTTCCCGGCTGTTCGACATGCACATGTTCATCAACTGTCCATCCAGAACAAGTCCTGCAGGCAGCTCGAGCTTCGTTGACTCGATCATCAAAGGACACACAAGACGCTTTCCTCAGATACACTGCCTGTCTCGATGTTGAGCGACAAGCACGTCAAGCAGTTGTCTCTGCAGAAAAGCGACGCGACGACATAAGTATGTCCGTTGATGCCGCTCTTTTGATTCGTTCTCATGTCTTTTTGGCAGTGGCCGCCCTACTTGTGCGCACCCAGCAGCAAGGCCATCATTCAACGTCCAGATCCAGGCATTCATCCGCCTCTGATGATGAGGATGGGCGAAGTCCACCCCGATACAGCAAAGTAGATGTATGTCTCCGCCGCATCAAGCAGCCATTCATTCCCTCCTAATCGATTACCCAGGAACCTAGACCGTCATCTGCAGATTCAACGACCTCACGGCCACGGCCGGTGAGCTGGCCGGAAAGCGACCCACAACAAAACGCTTATGCCAATGAAGCGGCATATATCGAAGTAAGCCCTCAACCCCACGCCGTAGTTCTTATCGCTAACCCCATTCGACTATTTCCAGGATCCATCTGCCAAAGCTAGCCGCAAGCACTCACGCAGTTGGGACCGTGGCAATCAGTTTCCAGGTGGGATGGTTTGATCCGCCAGTTCGTGCACTCGTACTGAAATCTCTGTTTTCTTTCTTCTTGGAATCTTAGATGGACAATATGCTTGCGAAGTAAGCCAGCCGCCTTTTTGATGGCTTTGAAACAGCTTTTGACATCTCTATTAAGGACATTACCGCTTTGCCGCCCAGGAAACGGGTGCACCATATGATGCCAGGCTTCGAAGTACTCAGCAATGTCGCCGCACTTCAAGCTGCCAACATGCCTATGCCTTCATAATGACACATGTTTATCTCTCCTTGCTATATTTGCGCGACGACCATCATGATTTGCATTGTATCTACGCACGGCTTTCCTTCGTAATCTCTGTTGTTCTACGCTCTCCTTTTTGTTTTAACTCGATATCCTTATTAGAATATACCTTAACTACAATATCTTGGGCAGTAGGAACGTAATGTAATATCGACGCGGATACCATACGCATCTGTCCTCCTGGGTGTAATTACAAACCTTGAGCTTGACTGATGAATTGCTTCTATTGTTAGGACATTCGACGAGCGGCCTTGTCAGTTAAGTTTCATGGAAACTCGTCTCATAAAGGTCAGCGTCAGAGTGTTCCAAGTGAATGTTAGCCTCCTTGATCTTCAAGTCGACCTGCTGCACGATCGAGGGTGTTCTTGAAGAAGTATCTTGTAGCTGTGATGTCTATCAGCAATCAACTGAACCTAACGACCAGCTCCTGCCTCCGCGCCACCCCTCCTTCATCTATCCAAACTCACATCAAGGTCTGATCGAGCTGATGCGGTACAACTTTATCGCTCTGACAAATCCACTGACGCAGGCGGAGTCTCATGCAATACACGATTACTGCGGTCTCCGCTCATCTTCCACTCGCTGTGCAATGCCATGGGATGCCGCCAATTCTCCAATTCCCCGGCATTCTGATGGGATCCAGTGATACCCCCAAGGACCCAATTATTCTAGTTTCCAAGTACAAGACCAAACGATGGCCAGGTTCTCTCGGGCTGTTTCAGCAGAGACGTCCAATGCCACCGGACCTGGTCGAATCCGTGCGTGGACGTCGGGTTCGCCACAGCAACGTGTCGCAGTGGCGGTGGCGGGAATTCGGCAACACCATTTTTGGAACCCGGGCGCTTCGAACTCCGCGCCACTGCACCACATCCAAGAACGGATGCAACGTAGGTCCCCCGCACCCACTTGTCAATTGCCGTACTGCACTGCCGTCAAAACTGTGGCATTTGACAACCACGGCCTTCTAAGGACCCAATCCTGCGGATATTAGACTATTCGTTGTGGCCGTCCCCTTTCCTTTGATTGAGTCCCGACCACATAACCACCAGCTTTGAGCCGTTGACCACCACTGGTGGCCATAAAGTCGGGTATAAATGGAGGTCGTTCGCGTCAACGGTCTTTCTTTGAAGCTATCAACAAATATACATATCCCCCAAAACAGCATTCCCCCGCCTTAACCAAGCCTTAACTGTGAATCGTAAAAATGTCTTCGATCAGAACGACTACTGCGCGCGGACCCGCTGGACGCATCATCCCTATCAATTGTCGGCAATTTCTTCGAGGCCATTGTACCTATGGTGAAACCTGCAAGTTTTTACATCCTTCGGATAGCCGCGTAAGCGAGACTTCGAGGACGCCTTCCAATGAAGGAAAAGTGGCTCGCGATCGTTTACTCCAGCAGCCGAACCTGGGTACCGATCGTGTGTATGAGCCGATTGCATGGGTGACGGTCCCCTGTCGCTTCTTTATCAGCCGAGGTGGCTGGTGCCCGCTTGCTGGCCAATGTCACTTGTATGTACTCCACCCTCATTGTTTGCTGGAATCAATCTGACAGGCGTGGATAGTATACATGACCTTAGCCTTCCAGCAGAAGATATTCGTGTGTCAAGCCGCAGCTCTGTGGTCAGCTTCGCGGTCGATAGGGCTCGGGCTCATTGCTGGGCGTATGTGCGAGGGAACTGCTACGACCCCAACTGCCCGCATCTACATCCCAGAGATATCCGAGCTTGTACGTGGTGTTAAGATACGAATATGCCCCTTCTGTTAGACTGACGGCTGACTCATTTAGATATGAAATATACTCCGTGCGCATGGTGGCCTGCCTGCCAGGATGCCTCAGGCTGTACCTTCAAGCGCCCCAAGCCCATGAGTCGGAGTGGGTGTTCTCTTGGCCCTGAGCCCACGGGCATGAGCTTGGCCTCAGTTACTGGTGTTGCACAGCAAGGAAGGCGTCCGCCAGGCTCAGTCCTCACCTCGGACTTGGACCACTATATTGGTGGCCGCGTGGTTTCTCCCCTCCCGGCCGAAGATAGTCCTTTCGACTATTATGATTCAGCTGTCGCGGCGTCTATATTTCGCTATCCAGATATCCTGGATGAAAACATGAGGCCGTCGCCCAATGTCTTCAAAGAGTCTCATCATACCCTCGCTCCCTTTTCTCTCCACGAGAGTATCAAAGAAACGAAGGCAAGAAGATTTAGCGTCGCAGTGACGAGCCTCGGCGATCACCACCATCATCGTGACCGTTCTCATAGTCTTGCCGGATAAAATTACTCACTTCCACTGTAGATATTTAGAATTGTATTGTATACTATCTCTCATATTCACCTTATTGTAATTGGTCATACTAGAATATCAAAAATGGTGATGTTTTCCCTGGGTTCCACGACAATCATGACTGTGTCCGGACGAGTGTCTTTTCTTGTATTCTTTCGGTGAATCATCATCATCATGGGAAAATGATGGATGGGGTCCAATCCTTGCCATGCGGGTCAACAAACAGCGAATGCACCAGATGACGAGATGTATGAATGAGCTGGTTTGCCAAGTCACGTAAGGTTGATTTGATCCACATACCACGGATCCACTACTTTCTCCTTCTCACCAAAATTCACTCCACGCAGGTCTATATTTGGTGCGAGCCATATGCCTTGGAACCCGGTTGTTATTATCTTTGATACCGATTGTAGGGCGGACTGGAAGAATTACATACCCAAACGTCCAAGCAATCTCACCATCACGCCAGTCCCACCGGGCGCCCGGCATCATTCAAACGAAAGATTCGATATCTGAGCCATTCGATCGCGAGAAGAGGAGATTAACGTCGCAGAGAACGAGTGGGTCGAAAGGAGGTAGATATATCACAAGTACGCGATAAGGCATCATATTGACTGTCCCACCGCGCCGGGCTTGATGGTTACAGAGAAGCAAGGAGGCATATCATCCAGAGGTCAGACTAACACACAAGATGCGGAGACGTCTTTGTCATCGGCGATATCAGAGGAAGTTCGAGGTACTATGATAGCAGGTGCCGTATCGTTGGTCATCTCATCGAGCAGTATTTGTCGTTTGATGTAAATCCACCAAGGCCGCGACGCGCGAACGTGGTGGTATTGAGTCACAGTGCACCGTGGGACAGCGCTCATTAACTTACATCCTGTGAATAATCACGTGCTGCTTCGCACGACTGCCCTGACTTCAACATCATTCGCGCGTCGGCGTCGGCGTCGATGCCAACGACAACAACCTGGCGGGCCTTTGTCTTCCTTAGATTTCCTCCGTCGAGTTGCCCGGAACTCTGCTCTTACGATAACGACGCGAAGCCTAGGTGTGTGTATCAGAGCGCTGTGTGCGACAGCGCCCTTGACCACGAAAAGGCGGGACGACCCAACTCCAACGAAACGAGAAAGACGGACAAATCAGTGCTATGACTCCGAGCGACGCCTTTCATGCAATGCAGTGGCACATAGTCCTGGAACTCGACAGGTATCTTGCTCTAGCCGACCGTAGCACGGGGCATGGTCAGCACATGTCTTATATGCCGCTAGACGTGACTTGGCGCGGAAGGCCCCTTCTTCTCGCTTTCTCTCCCAAATCTCGGGAGTCATCACTTTGCGACGTTTCTTGAGGTTTCAACGTGAACATTGATCAGATATGGCTAAATCTATCCTGATCATAGGCCTTGTCTATGCTGCATCAGGGGGACTGGCGCTGGTTCCAAGAGATGGTCACACGGAGGCCAGCGACTTTGTTGAAGTAAACATTACGAACTTTTTATACCGTGAATGCCATGCTTACGAACTGTTAGCGTCGCCCACCCCTACCCAAGGCTTCAGCTATCTGGGCCGCATTCTACTGCGAAGGACCCAACTACAGAGGCGACTGTGTGTCCCAGCAGTTCTCGAGTGGAGAGTGTACACAGGTCCTACCCGCCTACAGTAATAAGATACTGAGTTTCCTCACGAGCTCCAGTAACTGCATGCTATACCAGTACGTAAAGTATCCCCTTGTCCCCTTCGCCGCACGCTACATCACACGTTGGTTTTGTTCTCTGACATCTCGTGTAAATAGAGGAAGCGATTGTACAGGGTCCGCCGTTCCGATATATTCGTCCGTCCAGGATCTTCGGGCGTTTAAGAAGACGAATAGTTATAGGTGTGGGTTGACGAGCGGTCTGGTTGCTACACAGTCAGTGCCGCTCGCACCTGCTGTTCTCCTCTCGCCAGCATTACGATAATAGAGTTTGGTTGTCGTTGGTAAAAGTCACACGGGAAAAATCTGGCGCGTATAAGTGTGATCACCATCTCGTTTGCGTCTGATCACTTTCATCCAACCTGACCCATCTCCAGTCGTAATTAGTATATCACCAATCGGTGCGCATTTCTAGCAAGTGTTAGATACAGCCATTGCCTGATTCCATTGGGCCTCGGCCAAAACCATGCCACAACTCATCTGCTCAGCGAAGTGCGACGATTGGACGGGCAACGAGCCTTGTGCCTTTGATATCTCTATCCTCGATTCAGCAACGTTCTCCGGTGTTCCCCAACTGCCTCCAATCAGTTTCTCTAGTTATTCTTAGCAGCGTCGACACCCCGCTGTTACCAGCAAAGAGAAGCCTCTCCTCTCCCAGCATTCGGAACGCGCAAACATACGCGAGAAACCCGCTGTGGGCAATTTTGCGGGCGGCATTCACAAATGCTCGACTTCCATGCCAAGCTTATCGCCACGAAGGAGCTGCCATTCTCAACATGTCGCCGTACTGGATGACGCGGAGACTCACTCGCTCCGGTTCAGGATGACAGGGTGATTTCCTAGGGGATGTTCATGACCAGTCACGATTACTGACGAGCCAAAAGCACAGGAGGCATTGCTACCTTCGTGGAAAACGATCGGCTCCATATATCCCCACTGCAGTAAACATTCCCTGCAACGATCATGGAAGGCCCATATCCGTCCCTCCATGGGATACTAGTCACTCTATCCTTAGTCGACGCCCTGCTTACTGCTCAATATCCAACCAACTGTCGTGCAAAACCTGGTCACTCCAATAACAGACTTGAGCTGAATCGTAGGCATGGTATGCAGTGTTCGGAGACGTTGCGAGTATCGGTAGGTTGTCAACCCGCAGGAACCATGACTAAATTTTCTGGCATTTTGGATTTAGTAATGATCCAAACCACGCCGGCAGCGAGTAATGTAGAATCTTGTTTTTGAATATAGGCACACCATCTTCGCGCTGGCAATCTGCAATGCTATTCACTTCTTGTTTTCGGTGAGCGCCAATCTACCTGTGAACATCCACGTGCTGCAAATCGCCTCAACAGTAAATATCATTATACTCTTGTCAAGCGCAACGTGAAGTGAAAACACGCTTAGCGTCGCCTGCCTCTGTCATTTCTTCCTCTTCGTCTCTTGATGCTCGATCGCCAACGCTAGAATAATATACCAGTGCTATTGAAGCCCCCCGTCCTCGATTATTGAACAGCACTGACGTCGAAGGGAATCATTGGCTATGAGATTGGCCATGGCCGATGTCATCATCGTTTGTCGAGAGAACAAATACTCGATTTGAACCTCACCACGTCGCCCAGTCACAGTTCCTGATTCAGCTTACGGAGCATCGATGTGAATTCGGAACCACGAAGAGGAACGGTTAAACCACTGGGCGGCAGGCGTGGGCGCAGGCCGTCACATGCCTCGCGTCAAAGGGCCATAAATACATGGAATGCAGGGTCCCCTCCATCTAGGTTCCTCCGCACCAATGCTACCAGACATTGTTTTGCTCATTTTCACTTTACTTCTGCCCCTCGCTGCTTATTACTGGTGGCATATGCCCAGATTGCCTTTACCGCCGGGCCCAAAGGGGTACCCCATTGTTGGCAATCTCTTCGACTTGCCCTCAAAACAACAGTGGGTCAAATTCCTCGAATGGTCTAAAGAGTATAGTGAGTGGTATATGAATTCATGAAACCGCATGTAATGTGTTGGCACAGACTCGGAGATCATTCATTTTCATGTTTTCGGAGGCTCAACCATCGTTCTCAACTCACGGAAAGTGACCAATGATCTCCTGTCTGCGCGATCTGCGTTCTACTCGGATAGGTCAGTTGTTAAGTGGGATCCCAATCATACCACCATTCACACTGCTCCAAGGCCCGTTAGTACCATGATCAATGAGCTATAGGGTGACTCGGATCATGCTTGACAATGACTGAATCTTATCAAAAGTCTAGGTTGGGCTCCGTATGTCAGTGTCATGCCATATGGTGAGGCGTGGCGCACTGGCCGCCGCGCCTTCTGGCAAGAGTTCAATCCTAGCCAAGCCACCAATCACCGTCCGAAGCAGCTGTGGTACTCTCGCGATCTCCTTCGGAGGCTACTAAAGGAACCCGCCATCATATCGAATAGTCAGTATGCAAATTCGATGGACAACATCAAAATAGACTTATATCTTAATGTCCGATTAGCACACTAGCCGCGAGCATTCTCTCGGTGACATATGGACTAGACGTCAAACCCGAGAATGATCCTAACATCGAGCGCGCGGAAAGGGCTTTAGCCAATGTCACGGACGCCGCAATTTCTGGATTGTTTCTTGTTGACATACTTCCTTTTCTGAAATATGTACCGAGCTGGATGCCAGGAGCCGGTTTCAAGAGGTTTGCCGAGAAGGCACGGCCAGATACCATTGAAATGCTGAACGCACCGTTTCACGAGGGTTGCAGACATATAGTAAGCTCGGCTTCAATGATAATTGTTGTAATCATCTGACAGAACTTACAGCAGGAAGGAAACAGTCAACCGAGCATGTTGTCTCGCAGCCTCGCAAACGGCGGGCATAGCGTAACTTCGCTTTCACGCCAATTGCTACTGCTATGATCAGAAAACATAGTTGAGTGGCCGATGAAACACACCCTCAATACCTAGAATAATCATTGAAGTCTGGGCATTCCTCGAACTTTCGACTTAAGACGTTGACTAGATATAGTTAAGTATCTAGCGACTTGATGCGCCGCGCACGGTAATGGGGCCCACTGAGACAAGCAGACAGGGTCTTGTGTTCCAGAAACTTGAAGATGAAATTGAATATTACTCAAGCGCTGTCTACCTAACGCTTGCCGAGACAGTGTTACACGGAGTCCAGAGGGTCACTCGTTACACCGACTTGGCCATTGAATCGCAGAGTTTTGGGAGGTTGAGAACAAGTCCTCTTTCCTGCACGAGTTCTAGTAACTACGTGCTATACCAGTACGCACATTATCCCCCTTGTATCACGTTGCACATTGATTACTTTCTCCCCACAGAGGGACTACGCTCTCCGAAGGCAAAGAAGCTCATCCGTGATTCGGGGTAAGAATATATGAAATGTAGCCGAATAGTTTTCGCCGACGTATTCATGCATGCACTCATTTCAACGCGTCGCTCAATGTGTGATCCAATATCATTACCTTTCAATCAAGATTTACTGAATGATTTCTTATGCCCAGCGATGTCATCGCGGGGCGCAGTAGTATCATCTTGTAGAGTGTTCAGATCCTAGATGTCGAGATCAGAACGAAAACTTGCTAGCCTGAGATAAAGGATAAGTTACATGTTCCCTACTTATTACTTTGCACAGTGGTAGATGAAGAGGCAATGATGTGGATATCAATATTGAAAACAGTGAAACAATACATAAATGATGCTGCAGCAGAAAGGTTTGTGTGGCCCAAAAGAGTGAGACAAACGAGCAAAACCAGGGAACAGTATGTCAATAATGTATCTAATTGAGATAACCGCGGCACTTGGCAGAACCACAGAGGCAGGGAATTTTGTCCTGCTCGATAGGGAAATGGTAATCTGTCCAGCCAGGCGTACTTTAGAGGGGGATAGCAACTACGAGGAACATAATACACACCATAGGTGATTTCATCACCGAGTTCAATGTCTTGCTTTGCGTAGATGACAATCTTCTTCTCTCCATTAATCGTGATGATCTTGGCCGTACAGTTTGGATCGCAAGAGTGGTTAATTAACCGCCTGAACCTGAAGTCAGTGTCAATGTCGCAAGGGAAAATATAAGACATACCCTAGATTCCCTTTCTTCGTGGCATCTACAACCAAATCTTCATCGATCCTGAACAGATAACTACTCCCGATCCCTTGACGCTCATACACCTTCTCCCTCTTATCCGCGACCTGAGCGCGAATAACTTCACCAACGTACTCTATCACCATCTCGCCCCTCGAAATCTTCTCCATAGCGTAGAGACCCCAGTCATGGATAGGCGACCTAGCGAAGCGGAGATGCTTCTTCCTGGTCTGCAGTTGGTTGAATTTGAAGGACAGCTCATTTGCCGTGGTCTCGCCCTTGGATAGCGCAATAGCCTGTTGAACTTGGTTAATTTCCTCCAGGCCTTGCGCTCTGCGACGAGCGTTAGCACGATTGGAACGCGAAGAAGTAACGTGCTTTGGTTGGGTGTCTTCCACCTGGGCAGTGGCTTCGGACGCCATGGTTCGTGCTTGATATTGGGAAACATATGCAGCCTTCTCTGCGTGCGAGATCTTGTAGTAGCCTTCAGTACGTGCAGACCCCGTGACGTGGCGCCGGATCGGTGGTTGACCTTCTTCAGATGGTGGTTCCGTTGAGTCGACGGCGGTAGGAGCTAGAGCAGACGGTGGCTCTCCCAATAAAACGAGTCGAGCGAAGTACTGGTCTTCGTCATCTTCAAGGACGCCGTCGAGGGACAACTCTGGAGGTGGTAGTGGCTGGCGGACGGGGGAAGGAGATCGGGAGGGAGATAAAGAAGATTCTGGAGTGATGCGTAATTGGGTAACGCGGGGAGCCGAATAATCGAGGTCGTTAGGAAGCACCACTTCATCGACGTCTGAATCGAGGATGGGAAGCTTCTTGTCTTTCTTCTTGGTGCTCTTCTTAGCTTTGACACTTTGATCGACATCGGTCTTCTGCTTCTTCTTGGCAGGCTCCTCTGCTTCGACGGTCTCCGAGATCATCCTCTTGAGCCTAACATCCGAAGTCAACGTAGCAGTGTCATCCTCGTCTTCTGACTCTATGTCCGGAACCTCTGCTACTCTCCTCGACTTCTTGACCTCCTTCTTCTGCTTCTTCTGTGGTGGCTCAAGGTCGAGATCCATGGCGGCATCGTCATCAACGGTATCAGGTGGAGGCACTTCCAATGGCTTCGGTTCCTCAGCTTTCTTTTGTTTCTTGAAAGACAGCCCTTTGAGTCCTTTCCTTTCCGTAGGACGAACCTCCGTAGTCGCTGGCCCAGCGGAACCCTTCGCCTTCTCTGACGCCATGAATTTTCGCAAGTCAATTGTTACCACACCCTCCCGGATATCCTTCTCCAGCACCCCGAACAACTCTTTCATTAGCAAAGCTTTGGTTTGATCAAGTAGTTCGTCATCACTCCATCGTGTCTTGTCGTGGACGGCTATGAGAGCGGGAGCAGGGTGGACGGACACCGTGACCGAGTGATAAGAGATCGTCCGATTGTTCAGAACCATGGCTGCGCGTCGAGCGACATCTCCAGTCTCGAAGGAAACGTACCATCCTGTCCGATCTTTCAACACCTGTAGTAGGGGATATTCATCGGTACGTCGTCATTATTTGCTTCATAAATGCGGACTGACCTGATCAACCTTGAACCCACCGACGAACTCCCTCACATCAGCCTCGTTGATGGCAGAGGTCAATTGTGCGCCGCCCGAGATCTTGATATGATCCTTCCCATTCTTCGCAAGCTCGTTCACTACGGCGATTCTTTCCTTCTCCGCATCTTCCTTGGTAGCAGCCGCTCCTCGCTTGCCCCCTCGAACAGGGGATGGAGTAGGTGAACGGGATAGATCCATCGGGGAACCATAGTCGTACTGATGAATGGGCGATGCATACGTCCGTCCTTTGTCGCGCGACCCATTTCTGCCTCTATCCCACTCGCGGTGAACAGGCGTTGAGGTAGATGAAGGCGTATAGTTTGATCCTTGGCGGGATGGATCTCGCTCTCGCGATGGTTGCTGAGTGAACGATTTCGCAACCTCTTGTCGTGCCTTGAGGAGTGCTGCTGGAATCTTCTTGGAGAGAGATCGAGGTGGGGGGTCGTTGTCGGTGATACCGTTAGTGACTGGCTTGGGGGGCAAAGGATGATGCATAGGCGGGGCGCTGGGTTGACTGGATTGATTGGAGGGCAGTGGTAGATGTTGAGGCTGGCTTGAAGAGTTAGCAGGATGCGTCGGACGCCTAGAGTCATGAGAAGTGCGCGAATGTGAGCCATGGTACGATTGTGAGTGATGTTGATGTCCAGGCCGCCGTTGATCGCGGCCATGACCCATCGGGGTTCCCGGATTTGGCGTCGAACCATGTCGAATACTGTCTCGTCCACTTCGCACACTATCCCTGCCATCTCTATCCCCTCTGTTATCCCTATCCATGCCCCTACTGTCTCTGCCTCTGTCTCTGTCCACTCTGCCATCTCTATCTAGTCCCTTGGCCTCCCTATCCTTCTGCTTCGCCCTCTTCTTCCTCTCTTCTAGCTCCTTCCTCACAGCAGCCAACCTAGATCCCTGCCCGTCAAGCACCGCCCGAATCTCATCCCCGTTGTCCCCAGCCATGATCATCCCAGCCCCTCCAGATGTCGGCTTCTTCCCATTCTCCTTCTCTACGCACTTCTTCGCATCATCGTGTGTCGAGTACCGTAGGTACACGATGCCTAGCGCTCCTCCCGTTTCAGAGTCGATCTGGTTTTCGAAGGCAGTGATCGTGCCATGGGCAGCGAAGTAGCGGCGGATTTGGGCTTGCGAAGTGAGAGGGGAGATATTCGTCACAAGGACAGAGGTCGCCGGTGGAGGACCATACGAGTTCGCATCGTACTGCAATGTACGTCGTACAACACGGCGATCAGCAGGGATGAACAGCTGACGACAGGGATTAACAGCGCACCTCATAATGGACTTCATACAATTCTGTACGAAGTCTTGTGGTTTTTTTGGCTGATTGATGTTTTCGGGGGTCCCTCGGCACTATCTCATCTTCCCAAACTTGAGCCTTTGCGCCTGCCTCAGATTTCTCCTCATCACTCCCCTCCTTGCTGCGATCAGGCACCTCGCCGTCCACGTCCATTTCCGCCTCTTCTACTTCGCGTCGGAATATCTCACCTTCGAACCTCGTCAAAATATCCTTCCCCTTCCCTTTGCTCTTTATCCGTTCTTGAACTACTTCAGGTGGAGCGTTCTTCCGTATGTTGTCGATGATGCTACGGTAACGGGAAGGATGAATGTCCACGGCTGGGTCGAAAAGAACTTTGAATGGCCGATGTGGGGGGAGCTCGGACTTTGCGGGAGGCCAAGGCAGAGGCGGCGGCAAAGAGTATAGTTGAGGAGAAGGTGATCTTGGAGGAGTTGGCTGTCGAATGGGACCGGGAGAGCGTGAACGAGAACGTCTTCGTGGAGATTGCTGGCCATCCCATCGCGAACCACGTGGAGGATGTGAGGGGAACCGAGGGGAACGACGGTAAAGGTGCGTCTCCGAGGATGATGAATGATAATACTGAGGTGTCCGATCAGCTACGGGAGGAGGCGGCGACGGCGGTGAATATAAATCTGGTGGTGGGGGCGGGGGCGGCGGATCGGATGGTGGTGGTGGTGGTGGAGGTGACTGAGGTGGCGGTGGAGGCGGAGGAGGAATTGAGGGCGGGGGCGTAGAGGATGGGGGAGGCGGGGGAGACGGTGGTGAAGGTGAAGGTGAAGGACTCGAGGCGAGAGTCAGTGTCCGCGCCTGCCCGTACAATGGCGTAGGGAGTTTAAATGATACAAGCGGAGGTGGCGGCGGTTGAGTAGGAGGTGCTGAAGGAGGCGGTGGAGGCGCATGAGGTTCTGGTGGAGGAGGATGGCTGGGAGGCGGAGGTGGCGGACTTTTGTCACGTCGCGGTATTGAGATTGAGAACTTTGGCAAAGGGGGAGGCGGGCCTGCAGGGGGAGGCGGAGGTGATTCTGGTGGCAATGATTCTGGCGGAGGTGGTTGGCTTCCCGAAGGCCGAAGCGCAGGAAAATCATTCTGCAAGCGAGCAAGAGATGATCGAGCAAGAGTAGTTAAGCTTGGAGGAGATGGCTCGTCAGGTTGAGGCGGTAGCGGATCTAGCAATGGAGGAGGCGGTGGCGGTGGTGGATCTGCAGGTTGAGGCGGGGGCGGGGGAGGTGGTTCCGAAATAGGAGGTGGGGGCGGCGGCGGCGGGTCGTTTTTTGGCGGTGGAGGGTCATCTGGGTGAGGGCGTTGCAAGAAAGTACTTTTCGTGTTGATAACCACCCTGTCCCTACTCGTACTCCCAATGAGCCTCCCTTCAGCGTGATCGTTCCATTCATTGGGCTGCTGCGACTGCTGAGACTGCCAGCTCTGCAAACAAGAGAAACTCAGTAAGGTGTAAAGGACGCGATAAAAAGGCCACGTACCCCATTAACTTGCAGCGGCGATGATTCCAGTTCTCTTGATTTGAGTCTGTGCCTATGCTGCAACGTGCTTGGCCCAGGACCACTTATGCCGGGTGCCGATGTCGAATTGTATCCGTTCGCATATTTAGATTTTCGAAACCCGGCTGGTGCGCTGGGAGCACCCCCATTTAAAAGACTTCGAGGACCTGTTGGAGGAGCAGCACCGATTCTGCTGGCCGTGAACGAATTGGATGGGCCTTGGTGTTGGGATTGAGCAGCAGGCGCCGGTGCAGCGGTCGGTGTTGAGGACGACGACGGCTGTGCTGATGGTCGCAGCGCGCGAGGACCACTTGGAGGAGGCCTGCCTGACATTCGTCGAGGCGCTGCGGCCGATGAGGAAGGGGTGAAGGAGAAAAAGAGTCGGGGGAGGTGGTGGACGAGAGAGGAAGAGAAAGCGCGTGACGAAACAAACCCACACAAAACCACAGGCTGCTGCTTGCCACAGTCGTTCTTCTTCCCAAGCCTGGCATCCACGACACCGACTTCCACAATAGCAGGTCTATTTAGCGACAAAATGATTTACAGTTCTTCAGACCTTATCGATGGAAACGCGGTGCATCTTCAGAAGCTCTCTAACGGCATTCCTTGGTGAATCTGCCGTGAAGGCTGGGAAACTAGCTACGGTGGAAGGAGGCCAGCGAATCCACGAAGGATAGCGTAGAACCACCAGGGCGAAACAAAAAAGCTAGTACGCGACTGGGCTATCTACCAGGATCAGCGCGAATCACTGCTGTGACTCACTGATATTCCTGGATCAAGACTGACAAAATTTCAACGGTGAAAAAACACGAATATTACGGAACCGCAAACTTCTATTCTACGAAAGCGCACTCACAGCTCCATAATTGTAAGCTTCCCAAAACTAGACCCAATCGCGACCCTTCCCATAGCTTCATCATAGTCCAGCGCAGTCCAGTCATTGTCTACATTCCTCGCAATCGTCGTGACTCTCACATACTCGGAACCTCGCCGAGCGCTGGCACCACCTGGCACAGTACTTTCATCTAACCCCGCATTATCACCTATGTCATCTTGGGCAACGCTTTCAAGGGGCCCACTGAGGACAGCGGCGACAAGCCTTTCGTCGCTCCAGGGCGTACTTTGAAGGGGGATCTCTTGCAGGTGTGTATTCGACGACACCAACCCGTGGGTTGCGCTATCACGCGGGTGAAGCCACATGGCTGTCCCATACTTCCCCAGCATAATATCCTGGCATCGAATGGGTCCACGTCTCGAGTCCGCTTGTGCTGTAAGAAGAGGAGGAAAAATATACGGCGACGTGGCACCCGGTACGGCGTTCCAAAACCCAGGTGCAGCGTCGTTTGTTGTTGGTGGGACAAAAGCCGGATTGGGTTCTAGCTTGTACAAATCCAAAGTACACACGTCGGAAGACCACGGATCGTGACTAGGTGTACGGCTGAGAATCATAATGGGTGTGTTTCCCAGCATGTTATCGAAGGGTTCGTTGAGTTTTTGAGCTGGTAAGACCGCTGAGATGCCGTCGACCCAACCGAAGGAGTGATGACCGACAGATCGGGTTGGTTGGATAACGTCCGGGGCGAGTAATTCTGGCCAGGGAAAGAGATGAAGCGACCGTGCCCGAACGACGAGTACGCTGTGGTACGCGAATACTACTTGCACGCAAGGATCGTGCTGAATCGATACGCACCCAGAACGGTCACATTAGCGAAGGTAGTGTATCCAGCGTATGATCGCAGACAATTCATCTCTACCAATTGAGTGGAGTAATATTGAATTCCACTCACAAGAAACACGCCTTGCTCCTGCTCGTGCTGCAACAATCCACTAAGGCCTGTACACCGGTTGAATATAACCGTCTGGGACGACTCGTCAGCAAATGCTATGATATTCCCCCGCATCTCCATGGGTTCCAGTGTTGTGTCGATGGTCGATAGCACTTTGAATTCTATGACACTGCCAGCCGTCTCTATCCCCTCCAAAGTAAGAACAATGGTCTGGCGACGATTTTGCTGGCTAGAAAGCGCATATAAGAAGTGCATTCAGTCTCGTCATTTCCAGGGATGTTTATCAGCAACAAACCCTGCCATGAAAACCGAAAGCGCGACAACGGCTTCCGACTTGACGTCTTTATTCAAAACGAACTTACTGAACAGAGCCCCTTTTGGCGACCATTTAGTGCATTCATGCGGTGCGGCATTTTGAAACTTGTTCCCGCCTGGTCCATCAATTCGCCAGAGAGATAATGTAGACCAGATGCCTTTAGAAACCGCCAGCATATACCGCTCTTTTCTTCCGTGCAGGAACCGTACCGCAGTAATCTCTGTGCTCGTAGACGCTTTAAAACTTCGTACACGGGTCAAAGGGAAGGAATCGAATATAGCAGGTGATTGTGCACGGCGCTGGGAGCCCAATGAGGATCGTGAGGACCATCTTAGGGAAAGACGATTCGCCAGCCGTGTGTATCGTTCGAGATCAAATTCGGTGAGGTCGTCGAGCGGTACGTCCGGGAAAGGATATCCTGGGCGCAATATATTGAACACGCATGCGTTGTACCACACGATGCGTAGCCTTGTTATCCTGTCGAGCCGTTGGCAAGCCTGAAGAAATATTGGGGGTGAGCTACGGAGAAGTACGGAATTTAGCGAGAGCAGACGGCAAACCTGTCGAACTGATAGCAAATCTGGTACGCCAAGGCGAGAGAAAATCAAAATGAGGATATCCTCGTCGATGGAATCAAGACAATGGGCCTCTGACATTGCTCGTCGTCACTGTGCTGGGTCAAGTCGGTCGATGATGGTAATAGAGTGGGAAGGAATGAGCTGGAGTTATGAGGAGCCCCGCCGCGCCACCAGCTTCCAGCCCCTGGAATTCTAACTTGGACTGTGTCAGCCAAAAAGCATGATTATTTCGCGTGGTGGCTATAGAATTACGACGACAACTAAGGTAATAGAATAACTATAGAGACAAGGTATCGGACATAAATACAGAAAGCTCATGGCTCGATATCGATGAAATAGCTACAAATGAGTGTTGCAAGGAGGGTGATGAGTGGTGAGTCAGTATTAGGGGAAATGCAGGGATAGCGAAAGGCTACAGTGGGTGCGTCGAGAGCTCGAGGAAACGGACGGGGAATAAGGGAACAATAAAATATAAAACACTGCAGGTGAAACCATTAATGTATCTCCTGGCGACGAGTGAAACGTCGAAGAAGGGTTACAGTTTACGCAGCAGCTTGAGGACGTCGTTGTAGTCGTGCTCCTCCCACCTACGACCACCCTGCTCGCGGACCCAACGTTTACTGTATCGGTGTGCAGCACGACGAGCCTCAGTGCCGGTGACCTCGACTTTAGATGCCCTAGAGACGACCCATTGGTATTCATCAGACCCCCTCCCACTCCCCAGGCTTGTGTCATCTTCATCATCGGTAGCATCCGATTCCACGAGGCGCGTGACATCGATTCGTTGATTCGAGGTCTGAGTGCACTTCCTCCAGAATCGACTCAATGACCCGAACTCGTCATATACTTTATCCGTTCCAGCATCTTTCGCCTTGAGGTTCTCACTGCGTTCGAAGACCAGATCTCCACCGCTGTCCGAACTATCCAGGGAGACGCCTAGCGTGATACTCAGGGAACGTCCCCGTCCGCTGGGTGAATGCACCAGCTCCGGGGGTATCGACTCCCCAAGGTGCCGTTGAAGCTTGTTCAAGCGCCTACGGCGTGCAGTTGTAGGCGAAGGGGGTTGAGGGATGTCAGACGCCAAAGGGCTGACTGGGGCTGGGCTCGTAGAAACAGGGCTATGTGTAGGCGTCAAGCTACTGCTGTTGGATAGTGAATGGCGCTGTAAAACTTCGGGCGCAGTGCAAACTCTAAGAGGTGCGTGGCGTGCACGTTGAGAGTTCAATGTCATTGGGGCAGATACCATAGCAGCCTCAATTGAGTTCCCGCCTGTGGAAAGAAACGTCTTCGGGGACGAGGGGCTCGACGGTAAAGGTGTTGCAGGGATGATGGAGATGTCTGGCATAGATATTGGGGAATGAGGGAGCGTTGGAAGAGGTTTCGATGATATTGGGGACGAGGGGATCTCTGATCTGCTCTCCGCAGACGTGGGGGTAGGGGGCAGTGGTCGGGCGGTTTGGACGGGAAGGTGGCGGAAAGGGAGGATCTGTGAAGCATATATCCTCGATGCCATTTGACCGAACGGGGGGGAGGCAGTATCCACGGATAAGGATTTTGTTGATGTTGTCATGAAGGGCTTGATCTCTGTTATTATAGTCACTGCGGAAAGGATTGTTGGTTCGGAAATGGAGACTCTTCGAAGTTTGAGCGAGCGGGCTTAGTACGGTTCGTGAATAGGTTCGTGAAAGCTATCAGGCTAAATGGCAGCCGTTCTATGAAACGTAGCCGCGCACGAGTAGTAACAACACCGCAACACCGTTAAAGCAGTGATGTCGACAGACAACCGAGCTGAAGCGGGTCGGATCTGGGTGGACCAACCAACAACAGGTGGGTTTGACGGGATTGGGGGGCGTGTCGGGGCGTAAAGCGCAGGGTTAGGTTGCACTGGGGAAACTTTACATGTTGGCCTGTGGCTTTATAGATACGACAACGTTGTAAGGGTCGATACGGATGCTAGGTAAGAATGCACTCACCTAGATTTCAATCGTAGAACTGATTCCATCGGGTGTCGGTACCCAAATGGTGCAAGGCAATGCAGTCGAGTTGCTATAGTGCGACGAGCCTCCACTGGCGGTCCCATTTGTTGGCAAACCTGAACCGTCGGATTCCACATGTCTCGATGTCCACGGCTGCTGCCTGCTGCTGCTTGGCCAAGGCTCCGGCCACCATTGGCGTACGTAGCGCCTTGCGGTCAGCCGGCGCAAAATCTGATCTGTGCATGTTCATTCTCGGAGACCGAAGATTCAAGAAATGCTCCGAGGGTGTCATGAAAGGACTCTGTCGGGTCGTCGATCGTCGCAACTTCATCCGGAGTAAGCGGCCACGTGCACAAAATCACGACAGTCGCGGTCTCTGAGGATGGTCTCCCGCGACAGGCTACACAGCTCTGTCGTCCTTGTTGGCGAGGACAAGGCAACTGAGGTTGACACAGACTCGCTGCTATCTACTGTTTTTTTCAGGCCATTCCTGCAGTGGTGACTATCATATCATATACACTGGCACGTTGCGAACAATCCAGCGGGATCCACATCACCCTTGCAGCTTTGTGAATGACCTTGCCAAGGGCGGCTTCGTCGCGGGGAACTGGTCAGCCAACGTGTTTTACACCAATGCACGGCGGCGTAGAGAAGCCTATCCCTCGACAGGATCACTCACAGATTATGTCGATCATGGAGTCAGGGAACGCGAAGGAAGCATTTTCACTGGCACATGAAACCCACAATAACTGTGAATGTGTGGTGTGGAGGTGAAGCCAATCGATGAATCTGATAATCCGGATATCCTGATTCAACACCCGCGACGCACCCCGTAGATAGCAGCTTTCAGTCGTCGATAATGTTGAATGTGGAATGTGGGCTTTCATGCAGACTTTAGACCGAAGCCGATATTTTCATGCATGCACAACTCCGGATATTTCTTCATGATATAGCAATGAAACAACTAGCATTCGATCACTTCTCGGACTCGGAGATAGTTGAATAAATTTCCATAATAACCGCATTGGAATTGAAAGCTTTCCGGACCGTTCGAATCAAGCAAAAAGTTTGCTCGCACTATGCAGCGGATACTTTATTAGATATCTCACACACCGAAGGATGCAGAGAAAAGCATACGCGAATGTCCAGAGGTTCTGCGGATTGTTGTATGTGTCCTTGGTGTACGCGAAACGGACTGTAATTTCATCATCGGCGTCAGGTCCGCGAACGGTAACATCGGGTGCCACTTACACTTCGGTAATTCTGAGACGTAGGCTATAAAGAGGCGATTATTTGCATTCAATGACAGTCTCCATTCATCAGGGATGTCAAAACTCACCAATAGGCCTCTGGTCATCGAAGAAGCTCCAAGCTAAAGTAGAAGAGTGAAACAAGTTACCCCTGGTGATTGATGCACACCGTTGCGTCACTTACCAGTCCTCCAGTTTACTCTGGAGAAATTAAGCCGATATTCCATGGATCAAAAAACAGAGACATACCGCATATTTGCCGAAACCAAACTGCGGATTGATTGTCAGTAAAAACACTAATCGAGGATACACACAGCAACATACAGGTCAGGGGGAGCTAGGGGGTCCTGCAACGTCCATCAGTGAACATCCGACAGAATGACCCGCACAATCATCGCAGAGAACTTAGCACATACTTCTTTCACGCCACCCGTCTTGATTTCTGAATCAAGGTCGAACCATTCTAAGACTTGGTTCCCGGACATCCCTAAGGCATGGCGGCGCTGTTAACAAACACCCTGAGCAATGCAAGTTCCGGGTGGGTTACCTTTGAATTCGATACTCTGTCCAGGTCTTCCGCCGAAGACAGCTATTTTAGTGTTATGTCTCTCATTCATCAATGTGCTGAACATGGCGCAGGTCGAGGCACACTGCCCATTGCTGACTTTTAACGCACCTCAGTGACGGACGTTAAAGCCAGTTTCGAAAGACGTACCTATGGCGACATTGCTAATATAGCAGCACATGCCAATCAGTAGCCCGTACCACCATCATGAAGGTTAACACTTACTTCAAATCAAAGGGAGGATCTTCCGGTACGCTCTCGACGAATCCAAGATCGCATGTATCCTGTGTAGCTGTCAGCTGGGGTGCGGAGTCACAGCAATATAGCCTTTCCCGTACATGGAATCTCTGTGATGTCGGATCAGGACGACCATTGACAACGAACGGAGCCACTGGCGACAAATAATTGAAGCTGGCGGGCATCTGAGTGTCGTTCAAAAACGCCCCTAAGTGTCTCAATCAATCTCCTATCTCCTATGAACCGCGGAAATAAGACGCAAAGCCTCACTCACAATTATCGGCTGTGTAGAATGCGAAGTTGCCATTGAGACCGAATGCGATATCCCCGGCAACGATCTTCTGAGCTAAAGGGTTGCCTCTGGTTGTGGACACAAAGCCTCTGTCGCTTTAGTTAGCGACTAAGATTATAGGACATTGTGAAGGGAGCTCACGGATAGCCAATTTTGGAGCCAGCCAAATATTGGTGCAGGAATTGTCCCAAGCAAACAAATCCGCCTGAACGACATTTGAGCGAGATGACAATTGTTGAGATAATGTGTCCATACCGCCATTATCCGTCAAGTCTATGAGCAAGTGCGTTACACCTGCTGCTTTGAACTGAGTGACAGCTGCAACAACGTCGTGTTGGAATCCGTTGAAGTCCCCTCCGAAGGAACCGACGAACATCTGTTCTTGATGAAAACTCTTGCCATTGCATGCGATCAAGGACGAATACGTACCACCCCCGTCTTGGAATCAGGTAAGATAAATGACTTAATCACGCCAGTGCTGCCATTGACTGGAGGTAATGTAGGCTCAAACTCGTGAGGTAATCCTACGGCGCTACTCTCGCCTTTATCGATAATGTCGGCACGAGGTAGGCGTCGAGGGGGTGGAGAGAAGCTGGCTCCCTTGAAGTCAATGCCATTCGTAGAGTCCGTTGCAGCGCAATTATTGGCCCAGCTAGGCAAGAGAGGTTATAAACGATCATCCCGGGTCAACCTAAAGTACTCACAAGGAAGCCTTGTCGGTGAAAGGGCTGCCCAAGAAGTTCGTCAGGAAAGGCACACTGACGGTCTCGGCTCGCGTGGAGTTAACGGGAATGAGTTTGAGTTTCAGCGAGGTTTGCACGCTCCCAGTGGGGCCTGCCATATCTCCAATCCGCTGCGAGAATGCATTTCCGGAAATCCTGTAGCTGCTGAACGCCGAATTGACTCGCACGCCGTGATCCAAGTAGTTCCCGGAGACAGTCTTGGCCACGAAATCGGCGTAATCGTATGGATCCTGGTCTTCAATCTGAACGACTTTGGCACCAGCAAGGCGCTTCCAGTCAAAGCCGATCGAGTCGAAGAATCCAGTGAATTCTGTGCCAATCAAGTTGCTGAATTCAACTGCGTCGGGCGCTACAAAGATGCTTTGTACCCCATTTTCTTCCAGAGACACGAGAGGTGTCGGAATGATGTTCTGGAAATTGGTGTAGCAGTTCGGGAACCAACCTTGGAGTAGGAAGGTGAAGATATTTAATCACGAGATACATTAGACGGATACATACGAGTATGACCATCGTTCAACTGTGTCGTAAATTGGTACACAGCCCAATTGAAGTCATAATCAGTCTGCAAAACTAGATAAGCTATATAGTGCCACTGATGAACGTATGTACATACCGCAAATCTCGTCCTATTCAGCCTCGCGAGTGTAGCCCTGATATCTTCTGTAGACTCCTGGAAGGGAGGCGGGGATTTCAAGTAATAGTCTTCGAATGTGAAGAAATCGAAAACTCCTGCGATGTTGGACAAGACGTTCTGTCGAAGGGTTTCATTGAAGGGGAAAGCCTTCTGGCAGGCAAGAGCATCCGTTGGCAGAATAAAACTCTTTCCGGCTATTTTGGCACAAGGATCGGCAGCGGGGGGTGCAGCAGCGGCAGCGAAAGACGCATAACCAATACAGGTAAGCAATGAGATGGCACTCAACCGGGAGCCAGACATCGCGTCGGAAAAGGGTCACGAAGTAAACCCGTTCCTCATTCTAGGCCAGCTTATATGTGACGATATCGGGAGAAGGACGAGCTTCCCATGCAGCATACTTTCGTGATGATAAGAGGTGTTGTCCACACAAAAAAGAAGCGAGTGCGCGCCATTCCCAGCGGTATCCTAGGTCATACCACGAAGGAACGCATTGCCGTTGTCTATAAAAATAAGAAAATCGAGTAAATATACCACACCCACATGGTGCATGGCAAGGCGTCATGCGACGGGTCTGCATCGACCATTGAGATAGACCGGTATGGTCACACAGAGGCAAGAGGCACTCCCAGCCAGGTCACATCGTGGGTACCTCGCAAGAAGCCACGCGCGAAGATGTGGGGGCACAATTTCGCCGATTGAGACTCGGACTGGGTCCCATCGAGCTGTAAGGCTTCTGGGGATAGTCTTGTGGAGGACGATTACCTACGATTGCATTTCTAGGTTGCGCCCGAGCGCGCATCTGTGCGCATGAAAGGTTGCAATCTGGTGATGTAGTCGGCGCGACGAAGGTTACCTAGCTTACACAATATCCCAATCCTGATTGACGATATCCGTTGCATGTTCTACGTATATGCCAGCAGGTGCCTAGGAGTTGCCGCAGGAATAAGAGGCTATAATGACAAAGTTTAGTCACAGTACTGTTTTAGGAATGCAGGAATACTCAGCAGTAACTGAAGCATTCACAGTCCGCAGGCCCTTTGACCTTCAAGCTTCAAGCTTCAAGTCTGGATCGGTGGCGCCTCCAGAAGCTCCGTTCAACAACATCAAAGCACTGACGACTGAGTGTAAACCAGAAATTCGTCGAGTTCATTAACATTTCTGATATCCACTGAGGCGAAGTCCTCGGCTTGATTGAGGGCGTATCCATCCCGCGCAGAAGATTCAAAAGATCATTGAGCAGACCTAGGATAGGTTCATGCATGGCGAAACGGTCGAATGCATGAGACAAGTATGATGGGTTGATAGCTGCGTAGACAAGAGGATGAGACGTGTTCAACTCGACAAATCCACTTGATATGGTTGCTAATGATCGTCAGTTTGTAAAGCAGTTCGCCAGCATCGTAGCGCGAAAGGGAGGAGTGTTGCAGTTACGCCATTGTCGGGTGTTGGAGATCCGAAGAGGTTGTCATTCCTACTCGTGTTATTCCAGAGTAGTCCTCTTCTAGTAAGAACAGGATTGAGGTACGCAGTCGCAGAGCAGTGTTGTAGGCGAAAGTCACGAGGTGGAGGACAAGGGTTGGGAGGGTGGTTATTTTGTTATGTTTATTCATTAGCTCCCCTTTCCTTTGCCCCCTCCATGGCACCAAGGAATTCGCTCGTAGGCAGATTGGGACAGCAAAGTTCATATGTGGACGACCGTAAAGACATATATTTGCATAGCGACGTACATACACATAAGCATCATGATGTAAACGCTTAGAAAGTGCTGGGGCGGTGGGCAACGAAGGTTGAACGAGCCTTGCTGACGCGATGGGGAAGGGGGAACTTGAGCCCTGGGGTCAAGAGCTGCTTGATGTATGGGCGGCGGATGTCCTCCGTCTTCTCGATCTCAACCACACGGAGAATCTATAATAACAAATTTAGAGCAAGGCCACCGAAATAGAGGACATCAAGCGTACGTGGATGGAGCGGAAGCGGGCACGATGCCTGGCGGCCATGTCCTGGTAGAGGCTCTTCACGGCATCAGCACGCGAGAGGTCACGGAACTCCTTGTACATGTTGTGCGTGCCGGAGCGCGAATCGTATCGGAGCCAGATACCGAAGTTCTTGACCTTCAAAGGCTTTTTCTCGTGGATCTATTTGTATGTCAGCAATGCCCATCTGCTTGCCTCTTGAATGGCTGCTAGGGACTACTTGTGGGTTGTGCGGATGAAGAGATACGTACGACGTTGACACCAATGATTTCACCGCTGGCCTTCTTGACCTTCTTCAATTGCCTGTATTTGTGGAGTTGAAGCAGGGATTTTCGAGGAGGGTAAGGGAAGCGTACCTAAGGAAATACCAGAATCGGGACTTGGCAACGACTTCGTTGGGCGCAAAGATGCGCATGCGGTAGATTTTGGGAGTCGGATCCGACTCGGTGGGGAGATGGCGGCCCACGACCTGGAATTCCTGGAGGCCCATCTACGAGAGCAAAGACTTCAGTCAGATTGCTGATCGAGGGTCCGTTGGTGCATCATCCGGTGTGACCCAAAGCCATCCATCTTTCCACCGTCGTTTCGAGCGATGTTTCGTAGTTGAATCCATACGAGGTGCACCACCATGGGCAGAAGAGTACTCACTTTGTCTTCTGGCGTTCTTGAGATCTTGCTGTGGGCTTTTAGGTACACAATTTGTGTTGTGCTGATGATGCTCGAATTGTTGTTTGCTGCTGTGTGGACCGGCGCTTGTTCAGTCAATATACGGAAGTCGCCGGCACTCCGCCACACACCAGCAAACATACCCCTAACGCGCTCCCCTAAGCAGTCCCGAAGCAGGAGGTAAATTGCAATCCGGATAATCAGAACTCGCAGTCTGCGTGAAGTTAGGTAGTTCGAACAACAGCACGTTCGAAAATGTCAGTGACACTGAAAGAGCCGAGGATGTCCCGCAAGTCAGGCCCGGCGGTAATCGACGGCCTCGGAATCACATTTAGTCAGAAAACAGCTGGATCACAGTATATAGGTTAAATTCAACCAGTCAGAGCATATATAGGTCACTATAGACTAACAAATGTTATAGAATGACTTGATTCCATGCCTAAATTTACTAAAGTATTCCAAACATTGATCCAGTCGCTATTATGTATTTACCCATTCGGAGGGCTAGAAACAGAGCTCTAGTAGCAAACTGCTAGCTACTTTATATACTGCAGTGCTGGCACCGGTCAAAATACTTATCGGGGGAGCAGTGCTATCATGATCAAGTACACAAGTGTTAGTCACACTTGCAACAATAATCCCATTCTAGCCGTAATCTCGCTGGAAAGATGGAGGGCGACGACACCCAAGGACCCAGGTAATGCTCACGCCAGTCTATACCTTCGTTGTAAATTCATTGTACAATTTCTTTTTTTTTTTTTTTTTTTTTTTTTTGGTTGAGCGTTAGATAGCGTTTTAGTTCCGTCAATGCCAGAACTTCCACGCCCGCTATTGCCCCCAGGACAGTTGCCCTGGGGAGGTTGAGACAGAATGGGACCTAAAATTATAACCGCGAGGAAATGCTTTTACGCACGAAGTGTGGGACTCCGAGCCGTTCTTGAAGGCTTCACCTACCCCTCCTCCCGGTGATGCCTCGGCCCAATACCCACTAAAACCCCGCCTGTCTTTATCCAGTTCCTTGGGAGTCTGCTTTCCTCCCTGAGGGCACCCTTCCATGTTTCGAGGACGACTTTCACCTTGAGCTTTCGTTTCCCAAGGCTTTCATTGGTCATGTCACAGTCTAGTTCGAGTCTCATATTTATCATTGTTAGCCATCTATTGCTTACTTCCTGGGTGGAGAAGGGCGTGTTCCGGTTCTGTATGACCCTCTCGCACCTTAGTTTCCATATGAGGTACGCTGATTCTGATATCAGGATTCTCCAGAGCCGGTTCCCTCCAGGATCTCGCTCTTTTTTGTCTTCAGATACTTTGGTGAGCGCACAGGCTATTATATTCCCAATCCAGGGTTGAGTCCATGTCCTGCCGGTCTTCGTCCATAGGTTTCTCGCCAGGTCCCATATCTCTTCTTGACCGGGTGTCTCGCATCTAGATAGTATATGACTCATATCTTCAATTGCGCCGTGACAGTGCGTACACTCACTCCTCTGTTGTAGTTCTTCCTTATAGTTTGGTTTCAGCCAGTGCGTACCTATACAGTACGCGTCATGCGCTGTCATCCATAAGTAGTACCGTGCCTGCCGTGATATATCCTTATTCCTTATTGATCTCCAGATCCTCTCCTCCGTCGGGATTTCGCCGAGTACTTCCTCTACTTGGTTTTGTATTACATCTATCATCCTTTTTGATCTTTCTCTCTGATGTTTTCCTTTCTTTAGGGTTACTTCTCTTATTGCTTTGTAGGCCAGGCTTTGTGTCAGTTTACTAAGTTTTGCCCCCGTGAGTTTGAGTTCTCTCGGTATTTCCTCCTCTTCTTCTTGAGTATTATGTTCTTTCCTCGCGCCTTCGTCTGCTAACCTGTCCGCAGCTTCATTACCTATGTGGCCATCATGGCCTTTTACCCATTTGAGAAGTGTTGCGCCACCTTTCTCTCTTATTTTAGCCACTGTGATTTGTATTAGTTCTCTGTTTGCTTTGCCTATATATCCGGTGTCTTCAAGATTTCTCAGGTTTTTCGTTAAGGTGTTTATGGTGTAGCGCGAGTCACTTTCTATTTCTAGGTTTCCGCTCCCCTGTGTTATGGTTCGACTTTTCCTTTTCCTTTCTCCTATTTATCACATGACGAACACGTAGGTATTTACGAGACGTAGCTTACGTTCTCGGCCCGTATTTATAATCACCTTAGTCAGAACCTCGCCGTAGACGCATGGGCGCAGTCCATGACATCACACCTCAAGGTGATGAGCTAATCAGTCCATGGAAAGCCGACAGGCTACGGCGTGTATGTAGACATGAGGACAAAGCATGTATAGTAGTATATAATATCGAATACCATACCCAGAGACGTTAACTCGTTCTCTTGGGATTACCACTGTACTAGTGCCCTAGTCAGCGTCTTCAACCGTTCTCCTCACCTCTAAGACATTCCCTTTTCTCTTTTATAAACTTACTTACTCACTCGACAACTTGTAGAGCCCGCGTACTAGTTATAGTATTGTGTCGCCCTAACAGAAGAACGAGTTCCCCACTCAACGCCCGCTCTACGACACCCAACCCGCACCATTGACCAGCCGAGAACTTCTCGCTGCCCATCGCATACCCAACCAAACAAAACCTACCTCGTCACTATTGTCTGCTCAAGTGCCGGCGTGCACTAGTTTGAAATTCGATAGTGATTGACAGGAACCCTTATATGCCCCCAACCCGCTCGCACCTAACCCGCTCACACATCTATACGGTCTTCCCGTATCTCCTCATCCCCGACCCCACTCTCAACCGCCGAAACCAGCGGACCGCTATCCAAGTCTTGAAAAGCACCCCACAGCTTTTCGAAACTATCATAATACCAATCTCACCCTCAAACCTCCGAACACCACCCCGTCATACACCCGCTCGACATTTTTTCAACGGAAACAATGTCATACTCGACGATAAGACCGATCGCCGCTCAGCCTTACGACAGGCAAAGGAGGCCCGCGCTTCTAGGGAGAGATTCGACAGTAGATACGGAAGCGGCAGGACCTAGTGTTTGGGCAGGAGCTCTTGACCCCACTACACCCGCCCAAGCGTGGCCACCGGTGGTTACCCCTGACGCAACCCCCGAGCAAGGAAACAACGGCCTATTGGCGGCCATGAGACAGATGATGACGGACATGGAACAGAGGATGGAGGCCCGAATCCAACAAGCGCTGGTGCAACCCAGCCGACCCGCTAGCGTGGCCAGTCGCCACAGTCGCGCACTCCCCAGGCTACCCAGGGAGGCCCCCTTCCCTCCACCACCACCCGGTCCTCCAACACCTCCACCCCCTCCCGCACCACTCGTCGAGTTACCGCCCGCGCCCCAAGCCAGAAATTATGGCCCGAAAATGGCGCGACCAGAGGTGTTCGACGGAGAAAGGGCCAAGTGCCGAGGGTTCATCAGAAATATCGAAGTATACATCTTCGTAAACGCATACCAGTTTCCGAATGAGGCTACCAAGGTTCTCTACCTCTTATCCTACGTCCAGGGAAAGAAGGTAGACAATTGGAAGAACACGATGACGACCAAGGTCCTGGAGTGGACAAGAACACATGTACACGACGAGCAGGTCTCGAGCTTCCGAAGGATCTGTCGCAGCTTGCAGGAAGCGTTCGGAGACCCGAACCCCAGAGACACGGCCGTCACGGCCTTAAACCACCTACACCAAGGATCGGACACCGCGGAGGATTATGTGATGAAATTCAACGCGCACAAGGACGACACAGGCTACAACGACGTAGCCTTGGTCGAATTATTCAAAAGAGGGTTGAACGCCGGGTTGCTCACCCGGATATACGGTAGGAGGCCCCTACCAACAAATTGTGAAGAATGGCAGGACGAGGCTATCGCCCTGGACCGACAGTGGAGAGAGGCGCAGGCCTACGCAAAATCGGCACCGGCTAAACCGGCGGCCAAGACAACGACGACAACGGCGACACAAAACCAGTGGCGCCCGTACTACCAGAGGCAGACTCCGCCTCAACAAAATCAACAACAACAGCAGCCGCAACAGCAGGCGAGGCCGACACCCCCCGCCCCGCAAATCGCAGCTAGAGACCCGAACGCAATGGATGTGGATAGGTCGCAAAGGGCGCCCATTCGTTGCTACAAGTGCGGAGGATTGGGGCACATGGCCCGAGATTGCAA